>PNEQ01110558.1:0-26522 GCA_003012365.1 Medauroidea extradentata
TAGAATCACGTGATCTGCAAGGGAAAAGAGTCTTGTGGTAACCGTGTGTAGAGACAGATTTGGTCGGGTCACGAACTGAGATGGACGTGTGTATGAGCCAGGGGCTCTATGTATGTAACTTGTGATTAGTAATTGGTACAGCCAATGAGTATATGTTGTATATAATAGTATAAGTAAACGACGTTAAATAGACCATCGATGTATGTTGTTGTTATTTTAATGACTTCACCTAGATGAGAACCCACCACATCTTCCTGATTGTAGTAGCTTCCCGTTGGGATACTACATATCAATGATGGATTATTCAAATCTTTAGGGTTCTACTATGGGTTTTGTTGTACTAAGCACTAAAATACTCGATATCAATGAGCGAAATTTTAACATGGGTTGCTGTGGTGTACACGTATTTGAAGTTTGTGCAGTTGACATTACCGGTAAGCATCTCCCGACGTGAATAACGAGATCCGGAATATGCCTAGGAACAGCATAGTAAGAGTAGACCTCACTAGGCTACAGAACCAGGCTGGGCAACGACCTCCGCTCCAGACGTCTCCTCGGACACCTCGACACGACGATACAGATCTGAGTATCGAAACCTCTTCCTCCCGGCCGTCGTGGAATCCAATCTGGACGACAGCTCAGCCTTCTGAACTGCAATTCAGCTAACATCGTCGTAGTCCTCCAAAAATATTGCAATTCTTCTTACCTCTCCACGGAATATTCTTATATCATAAATAATTTGATATTTCCTTTCTTGAGGCTTCTCAAGACCATTGCAGTGAATTTAATAGTAGTATTCTTCATATTTGGTTGATTAAATTCACATACAATATCAAATCTCGCCGAAGGTGATAATTTTTCTCTCGTTTTTTTTATCAGGAAACAAATCGTTCCTTTCCTTAGTTTTCACTACTCCTTCCTCCTCGTTTTCATAACTGTCAGCTCGCTGCAAAAAATCGTTTTCCCACCCATCGATTGCTTGGTCGGGATAAAAAAATCTACTCTGAAACAAGAAAATATTCGGCTAGAAAAAGTTAAATTTGTGAAAATTTTTACAAGTTTACACTGCGCATTAAAAAACTGATTCACCCAAAGGTAAATACAAAAGAAATTAAATTATAAAATGGGGTATTAGCACAGAATAAAAAAACTGCGGTAGTATGATTTATTCTGTGGCATTAGCTTCCAAAGATATTAACATGCTTCAAGCACTTTAACCAACAAACAAACGCCAATTTTACCGACTTTTATAACATATAGAAATGTATGTTTATATATATATATATATATATATATATATATATATATATATATATATACACACACACACATATATATGTATGTATGCATGTATGTAGGTGTGTGTGTGTGTGTGTGGATGTGTGTGGATGTGTGTGTAAGAAGAGTTTTTTTAAAGTTGACTTTTAGGGTAACATTACTCCCATCATACACTGTCAAATTATAAATAACATTTCGACTTACTTTTTTCAAATATATTGTCCTTCAAAACTGTCACAATCCATTCTGACTATGAGTGGTTTTAAACATACTGAAACTTACTATCAATATCATTGTTTATACTCTAGTCAATATTGTTATGCTTAAGCCTATTTAACTTTATATTACAATTGGACCAATTACTTTATTTATCGATACTATAACACTACAAAATTCTACTAACCTCTCTTCTGAATAACACGTTAGCAGGGATACAGTATTATAGTATTTTTGAAATAACCATTAGTATGTTTTTGATATAACCATTAGTATGTTTTTGATTTAGGCATCGAGTTTCCCAGCTTCCGAACGGCCGAAATAGTTGGGTCACTGAATAACTTCTCCGACTTTCAGATAGTGGTATGCTCATTTACACAATGGAATTCTGTCAAATGTACAAAAAATATATTTTTAATTTAAAGCCGTTTTTTTTTTCAAGTCCGAAACATAAATATGCGATTAAAAATTAGCTCAAATAAGAGTTACTCTTTGCTTGCGGCAGAAAATTTCAAATCCGCTGGATACAGGTAAAAAATGCATTCGAACAAAACCGTGCAGGGGAATATGCTTATCGGGAAAATATATTAAGGGTTGTTTAGTAAGTTGTCAACTTTGAATGAAGGTTTTAGTGAACAGTGTTAAAAAAATTAAATTATATTCCATGCCGAGCATAACTTGCTAACTTGACCTGATATTCGTAAGGATTCATTGAATTTTATAATTATATACTTTCCCTGATTATTTTTTTTACAAGAACTGTGCGCGAAATTCCATGAATATTTTTTTATGTGTACGCAAAATGAACATACGCATCTTTAGTCAGTAAACCACTTTTTAAACATTATTTTACGTATGCTACAGATATTGTGTTAAGCAAACCGAATAAGGTGGCGCACGATGAAATGCTGGATGGACCTGTATTCGGAGGGGGAGGGGGAGGATATGTGGTCGTTTCTGCTTTCCTGATTTGATCTTCGAAATCAATACAGGCGAGTGTAGGGATGGTAAATACAAGCTGCGGTAACTAAGCCACGTTTAACTACCTACGCACTCAATTTACGGCAATTGGTTTCGCAAAAGGCTAACTTATTCACATTTTCCCTGGTGACGAATTAGTAAACAAAACAAAAGAATTACATTAAATGTAAGGAACAACTTATACAGTAACACACTAAGCATATTTGGATACACGAATGGTTTCTTTTACGCATACATGCATGTATTCGTGTATACAATTTAGTATATTTACATTCACTTACAAGTAAGTTTGCATGGTACTTGTTATGAGTATTGGTGTACATACATGTATGTGCATATGAATGCGGTCATAGAACGCCGTTACAGAAATTCTGCACTTAAAATTTTGTTTTACATTGTCTTAGGAGAAATAACATTTTATTTGGCATCAATAATTTACTACCATTAAGTTTCACAGAATAAAACGGTACTCAGACTAGCTCAGAATAGTAAAAATTAGTAGCAAATTAAATAAACAAGATGAACTTAACTGACAATTTGTAACTCGTATGCGGGAAGAATTTTTATTTATTCGACTAAACTGTATCAACTTACGAAAAATTTATCGTTGACCGTAAGATTTCTAGCTACTAAAACGGGCGTAAATGTATTTCGGGAATTATGTAGAGCCCATTTCAATGTACTACTCCATAGTTAATGTAATGTTTGGTCCTTGGCGGGACGTGCCATAATTTGTATCACAATACACAGTTATGAATAAACTTCAAGATCTGTAACTGAAGTCATCAGTACAAATTATAGACTACTAACGTAAGTTATATTTTATGTGCACAATTCTTGATTATTATGTATTTAAACACATAAATTTTTAAAGATGATGGTTTTATGTAGATGCAAAATTCACATCTATTGTGCTACAATATCAATATTTTGTTTTCCTGAAATTTAGTGGTTATTTTATATTTGCTATTATAGTTCACCAGATTGGTGAACTTGAGTGAGTTTAATGATCAGTAACTTTTATTTTTGTAGTCCTGTACTTCGCCATTTAGTCAGAATTAAAGTGTCCCAGATTACTGATACTGTATCAACAAATACGAAATTTTTTGCATGTGCATCTCTTGAATTAATAACTGTCCAAATCCTCGACCCCTGATTGCTTGTTAGCGTACCAGGAGTCTGTTTAAATACCAGATTATCGCTTGCTTTTTACATTTATTTCTGCTGCAATTTGGCCACGCAGCCCAACATTCCCTATTCAAGTTGCTTGTGGCACTTTGCTCTGCACTCAATCCCTTTATTGCTGGTCGTAAAACAAGGGCAGGTGAATCGCGAGATAGAGACAAGCACTGGGGCGTGACGAATCCGCAGCGCGCGTGTATTTCCCTGCGAGCATGCAATGCATACATGGCGAGATGCGCACAGGCGATAGGCGAGGAGACAGAGTTTCCACGGTCAATCACCATGCAACTGTCACGTTCCACGACATACACGACAGGCTTCGTGCTGCGCTTCGACCAGGCTCTCCCGTTTCCCTTGTTTTCTTTCCCACCGCTCTCCCCACCACCACTTGACGTCTCCCCTCCATCACTGGACGCCTCCCCTCCTTCGGTTTTACCCGCCCCTACTTACAATTTCCCCTCACGCCCCTTCGCGTGATGCAACCCGCGTCACTGGGAGATGTCGAGCATCACGCGGGTTTCCATCGCCCTTAATTGAGGTTTCAGCGGCCTGAAGCCCCTCAAGTGCTGTGGAATGACGTAAATCTAAGCTGCACGGTATCCGCGCCGGACGCTGGCGTTGATCCCGACATCAACATGCAGCTGCGGCTACCTCGGTGAGTCGCTGGCTGAAACACGGCTTTCACTGTGCATGTCAGTTGTTAATGCCGCTTTCAACCTCCCGCTTCCCTGACTGCCCTGCCAGTGATCCACTTACAAGATGACATTTTGTATTCCTTAAAATAATGTTTTGGAAACAATTTGTCAAGATATGTTTGTAACGATGCTCATAGACATAAATTGTATTGTAATTTTCTGTTATGGCTGGCTCCTTCTTTTAAGTAGCCAAATGGTAAACATAAACTTGAGTAGAATCATGCCCAAAAAACTGAAGCGCATGCAGAGTTGGTCCTGTCAAAATTAGCTACCGAAAAGAATACATCTCGCATGGAACAGAGTAAAATTAGTTTTTTTTCTGCGGT
The DNA here is from genome assembly GCA_003012365.1 of Medauroidea extradentata. NCBI lineage: Eukaryota > Metazoa > Arthropoda > Insecta > Phasmatodea > Phasmatidae > Medauroidea > Medauroidea extradentata. Next base: position 4,679 of record PNEQ01110558.1, read on the forward strand.
TCTATTCTAAGAATATTACATATCTTTATGCCAGCAGCTATGCATATTTTGGCTGCCTATTAAAAGGAAGGGAATTATTGATTATAGTCACTACGTTTAGCATGAAGCAAACTTCTTCACCTGGTCACATTATATAAAATCCCTTTCATGTACACAGTGTTTATGGAACTTTTTTGTGGCACTTTAAACAAAAATGTCAAATTAATATTAACTAATTTGAAAATAATGAGGCATTGTCTAGAAATGTGCATAAATAATGCAAAGAGATTCCCTGAAAATTAAAGTAATAAACAAATATACAATTATAAGATTTTCTTTGTGAGCTATTACAAAATTACTGAATATTTTTTACATTTTTCCCAAAACTCTTTCTGAAATGGTGCTTATTATTTAATATTATACGATAGGTTGTATTTCAAAATACAGTATTTAATATCTACTTCAGTGTCCTGAATACTGCTGCTGTTGTACGCATTGTAATTCCTCTGCAAAGTTAATTTTTTTTGTGACGAAATAACAATATCCTGATTGGCCTAGTAACATAAAGAAGTGCACACGCGTAGTCTACAAGCAATGAAACCTGAATATGTTCATGGCATTCAAATGTAGCCCACACAATTTTTTTTTCTTCGAAAAAAATCTGTCTTCCTACGATTGGGCGAAAATAGGTGGACTAGTAACTGTCCACAAATAGTACATCAAATGAATCGCAGCATATAGCTACACCTTCTGTTGACTACTTACGAATTACATTAACCTAAAAATGTATTTGCCTTTTGAAGTGAAGAATGTTGTTGAATCTGTATCAGCTAAGAAATTATTTCTAACTGGGAATGATACTGTATTCCACTTAATATTAAAGCTTGTTGAATGGTTGTGACAAAAGACCAACATAACGATAACAATGTAACATTACTAAGCATCTTATACATCTCTGTTTAATTATTTGCTAGTTAAATATAGTATTACGAATTCCACATTACAACAATTTAAAGATGCAATTAATGTAAATTATTGGCTATTAATAAATTTAATGCCCACGTTTTTTCTTACTCATAACGTTTATGCACTGGTGCTTTAACACTTTTAAATTAATATATTTGAAAGAACTGTGCAATGGGAGTGCATGAATGGATTTATTTGCTTGGACGTACTCTATTGCGAAATAAATGACTGTCAAAAGAAAACTAAAAAAAATAATAATAAGACAAGAAAATATTCCAGTTTTGGAATTCATGTTGTGTATGTATCCTGATGACTAAAGCATACTCTGCTTATTTATGTTTTCTTGTCTTATTTTTAGTTTTCTTTTGACAGTCATTTATTTCGCAATGGAGTATGTCCAAGCAAATAAATCCAGACACTTTAAATTAAGTCTGCAAACAACAATGCGAATATAATCAAATTGAGTATCTACATATTTTAACCTTACACTATTGCTTTTAATAAGCTGTGTTTACAGAGCTAAGGTTCTACAGTATATGACTGTAAAATCGTAGACCGCGGAATAAATCTCTTTTTCAAGTGGATCACGCACAATAAAAAAGATATTTTCAAAACAAAGGCAATTGTGTTTGTACAGATACTTCTTTGTGCAGGAATCGGCAGTGGCGAACATACGCCAATAAAATGTAACCATACTGCGCGAGGTGGAATCGCCCCTACAGAAATAGCATTTTCGTGCGATATCTCGTCTGATGAATAGCGGCAGCAGGCATGCGAGTATTGTCACGAAACCCTTGCCCGTCTGTGGAAGAACTGCGGGGCGTACAAACCTCTCCAACCCCTTCCCACTTTCTGCAACCCCTTTTGTTACCCTCCCCTCCAAGCTTTACTGCTGTCCAAGCCCTTGATTTCAACCCCCCTTCCTCCTCACCTACCTCGGTTCATCCCGAGCTAGTGCTGACTGCTGGGGGCACGTCCTCGCCGAATTGCGACATAAACCTCCCGAGGCTCCGCAATTACCGATAGCGGCCCGCTTAACGGTGCTCTTCAGACGGGTTGGATGGGGGAGGGGTGGTGATCGGAGGGGTGCATGGGGCCGGTAAGCTAACATCCCTGTCGTCCGGTTAACCGCCGATGACGCAGCCCCTCAAGTCTAGTTCGGCGATCAGCTTCCATATAGTCCCTCCCCCTTACTCTTCACCCTTTTCGTCCCCGCAGTCGTCCAACGTCCAGCCAACGCCCTTGAGAGATAGCGGCACTCGCTCGAAATAGCGGAAATTAAAGTCCGCGTTTCGATTCCCAATGCGAGCTGTTCACTACCTCGGGGAAGAATTCACCGTGACACCACCAGAACTGCCACAGTTGTAGTTAGCCTAGCCACATTCAATCACATAGGGCTAGAGATAATTTCAAACAAACCCCTTACTGGCACTGACATGGCAGTACGGGATGTTTCCATTTATTTTCTGGAACAATTTTATTTTAATTACAGTATTTTTGTTAAAGTTTATTTGTTCATTAATAATTCACTATGACAAACTACCTTACATTTTAGTATATAAATACGAAACCTGCCCCTTAATTTTACGATTATTTTACAGTTTTATTTTAGCAAGTACCACTTCATGCAAGACATTTATACTACTGTTGCTACATGTTTAATTATGTTTTAAATTTGCTTAAATTAATTAGTGTTCATAATAAATGTGACTGTTTGGCATATCATGCTTGGGTAACATGTGAAATCCATCCGTCTTCAAATGCAACCTCCAACGAGGCGTGGGAGGGAGAGAGAGAGAGAGAGAGAGAAAGGAGAAATAGATAGTGACTCTTGCACGCTTTCACGTTACGAATCTCGACTTTTCCGCCCAATGAGATGGCGGCCCGTCCAGCCTAATACAAATTCTTCTTCAGCCACACTTATATTGGCAGTTGTAATATCTTTATACGTCACGGTCACACAAGATGTCTTAAGCATGTTTATTTTAACACATTCATCAGCCATATTTGATCGCGTTTAAAACTAAATGTGTCTGCGAGGTTACACGCCTGAACCGAAGAAAATCAATTAACTTTTTCTCAGCAAGCTTGGAACTTGAAATGTACCATATAAGCACTTAGCTGTCGTGACATTTTGTTTACTGTATTGCAGCAAACTAACTATTCTTCTATGCTTGTGAAATGGATATAATAATTTTAAAAATATCAGATTTTTTTAAGAGTTTAATATATCGCACGAAAATGCAGCTTTATTGGCTACACAGTTCGTTACTAGACTCAGCCAATACGAGAGGAGCAGATATGATTAAGTTCGAAACTACACATGAAAGTTGTTTACTTTGAAGGAGAAGAAACAGCAACTGAACTCACTCGGAGTTTACTTAACCGCTGTATAAAGCTGAAACTTTCTAAGTGAAGCAGTGCCGCGTCTAATATTACCGCGACCATATTTTCTGCAGTTAAATAAACCTCAACTTTACCTGTATCAAACAAGTGACTATTCGTCTCGTCAAATTTAATTGTTTTGAATCGAACATTTCTTCCAACTGAAGAGCATGAACTGTTCCTGAAGTATATATACTGCTTCTTCAGGTTTTCTTATTTAAGAGTTTACCACATGCCATGGCCGATTATAAATTATTTTCCTATGTATCTGGGCCACCAACCTCTAATACAAGTGACTTATAAATTAATGAGATGTTGTGCCATGATGTTTAAATTGCATAACTTTCACAATAATATTTTTTTAGCTACATTTTGGGGGATCTATATGTCGCAAAAACCGTCTCGCAGCTGTGTAAAACCTTTGTTTTAATTAAGTAGAAACCTTTTCTGCCAAATTACTGCAATGAGAAATTTTATTTTGTTTATCCCATAAACATTGACATTGTCTCATCTGAGGGGTAACAGTATTATACGTATCGAAGTTTGCAGAAAATATTATCTTAAATTTTTATACAATGAAACAAAATCCACAGAAATAATTGTCAACGATAAGCGATTAATAAAGTGCACTTTTGCTGTCGTCCATTATGTTTCTTCCAAGCATTACATTTGACTGTCACTCGTTTGACAGCCACTTACCAAGCCTCAGATGTGTCCCCATAAAATTTGTTACATAACGTGTGATAATTTATAATTCAAATAAAATGTTACCTGTTTTAAGAAATGACTTCTGTTTTTCGCGAAAAGAATTTTGCTTCGCTTAGCTTCGATGCCTTACGTGCACATCTTCAGCCCTATTTGTAAGTTATTACCGTTTAGTGGAAAAGAAAATTACATTTGTATTTATTATAACTGATTACGACACATTGTCTTTAGTTTTAATGTTAAAGCATAAAATTCTGAAACCAAACTTCTCTTACAAAACGTTTCGCTCCCGCGCCCAGTTTTAAAGAATATCCCGTTTTTTTTTCTTTCTTCCAATTTGGCGAAATGACAGTTTTACCTCTGCGCCTCTTTTATAGCTCATCTGCGCTGGCACAGATGTTGCGAGATACAACGCAGAAATAAAATTCGATAAAAAATAAATAACGAAGAAGATTGCACGCGCTGAACTACATGCGTACAAATTGTCTTCCCTTTCTTTAGATTGCACAATCACGCAACAGGCGTAAGTTTTTACTGGCTCTCCAAAAACTTCAGGACTGGGGAGAGGTGGAAGTATGGAAATTTCAAAGCAATCATGCCCAGATCATAAACTCAAAATATGAAAAACATTATCGTATCGGAAGACAGAATATTATCAAATCCTCCTTTTCAAGACGGAGACGCAGTCAACGAAAAACTCAGTTGAAATTGAATCGAACTCTGCGACATACAGAAAAATATATAATCATAAACTTGATTGGAAAGCTTCGTAAAATTCGTTTTTAAGATTAAATTATATAGAAATTTAGATTCAACGTTAGTAAGAAGTTAGGAATAATGCAAAATAAGAAGTTAGTCAAAGATTCCAAAGTATAATTGTGTTGTGTCTACTACCACATGTGAAAGAAACATGTATCAAGGAGTCTGTGAGGTTTTGGTTTTATAAAATTGTGATGTCAGTGTCAAATCTGTAGGCTAAAAGGCGTAACAGGCGATTCTTGACACAGTAGCTTGTAAAACGTAACATTAGTAAAACGGCTTATATTCTTTAAGAAATACTATTTATTTGATAGTTACAGTATGTAAGAACAGCAGAGAATAATACATTTATGGGGGTTCACGTGGCAAAAATTAATAATTTCATATTTGCACGGCATAGCGATCGCTTTATAGACTATGTGACCACATTTTCCACCTGTAAACATTTTTTATCTCTCAAATGTTTCCCATAGTGACATGATAAGTCAAAATGTGCAAGTTACGAGAACATAGTAATAAAAAAACCAAGTGACTTAATCAATTTACACTGAAATGAGATATTATGGCCAATATGCACAAATATTTAAAAACACGCAATCAGATTCCTTTTCTTCTTTAAAAATATGAAAATGATGAAAATTTTCTTCATTTATGGCAATTTTGAAAACATTATTGAAGGACTGTTGCGAATTTTTACTTTGGTATGCTGCAATGGAAAAACTGTGAGAGCTGAAACATTTTACAAGTGGAAAATGTAGTCATAAGTAAGGTCTATAAAATCAACACTATGTCGCGCAAATATAAAATTATGCATTTTTGCCAAGTGTGGTATGAGTAACAGAGGGAGAAAGCATTAGTTAAGGGCTTGTTCCTTAGTTTTGCAGTGATTTCGAACATATTATTTTTATTGCTACCTCATATCAAAATTTTGCTCCACAGTTTCGACACTAATGTGTCATAATTTGTAGCTGAATTTTTATGTAGCAATGTGCTGAACGGTTTTTTAGATTTCGTCACCCAAAGTACCACGGGTTATGTAATGTATATAAGCCAAAATGAAGCAAAATATTTTTTTGCTGACGAATGGTACGTTATTTTTAAAAACGCATCCACAGTATTGTGCATCGTGTGACTTCGCACTGTCTCACATTTTTTTCAAAGATTTTGTTTAAAAAAATATTTAGGTATTGGCACCAATCTGAAAAAACTAAGGAGAAGGCCCTTAATAACAACAATAAAATTCTAAGTTGAAACCTACGTGTTATAGGGGCCGCGGTTGGCACAGTAGCTTGAGCACTCGCCTCCAAGCAAGACGATCCGGGTTCGATCCGCCGATACCCAGCTGGGCCGGTCCCCGGATTTTTGGCAAGTGGGAATCGTGCCGGTGGTCGGCGGCTTTTCTCTGGGATCTCCCGTATCCCCGCCTCTAAATTCCGGTGCTGCTCTATACTGACACGTCACCCCTCACCAGCGCTAAAGACCTAGATTTCGAGAGCTGACGAAAATCTCTTCAATCAACCTATGTGTTATACAACCTGACGATACACTCTCTCTCTCTCTCTCTACCTGCGTTTAAAACGCGTTGGAGCGAATGACCACTTATTTTTTTACGAAACTATTAAACACGCATTATATTTGTTTATCTACGAAAAGAACACAAACTTCAAACTATGACACTATAGCTTTAAAAATTCAGTATGTTTATTAGAAACATAATTTTCGGCCCTTAAAATGGCCAAAAATAGCTTTTCCAAACTGCCTTATTTGGAAAAATAACAACCGGATTCGAAAAACGCAACCGTAGAAACATGCGTTAGACTTTGAACTATGCTGCCCATAAATAAAATAATGTGGTTGCCGCTTAATGCTTCTTAGCAATAAGGATAATAGTAAAGCAAAGCAGTGCACTCCAGCCGAGTTTCTTGCGCGGAGAGGCGATAATGTATTACATACGTCGGTCAACGGCGCCCTTACTGCTCCTGCCTCACACACACAAACGCATCTTATCTATGGAGGCTCCTTAAGAACCAGTATGCCGCATTTTCGCAGATTTTGCGGAGACAATATTTCAGGCACATGAGTAAGTATGTATATATTTTTTTTATTTAGAATACTTTTTTATATGACTCATTAATTCATTGTTAAAATTCCTCCGTTGCTGGAGTCTGATTTGAGGTAGGCTTTTACAGCATTCGATATATCTACAGTTTCTTTTACGCAGACACATAGACGAACCCAGAGTAAGGCTTTGCGCCTTCCAGTACAGCTTCTGTGTGTGAAAGTGTATGCAGTGTTGTTCGGTAAGTCAAGATAGTCAGGGAAAGCCAGGAAAAAAATTGTGTTTATCATTTATTTAAATAGAAGATATTGTCATTCTCCTCTTCTATTTAAAAATTAAGTACCGCTTGAAACTTCAAATGTTAAGAGCATTGACGTCAACTGTTACCAAGAATTGGTCTGTGTCAAGTATTCTTCTCTATTGCACCTGAGACAAACTTGTAGGAGGACAGGATATTTTCTTAGTTGTGTAATGTTGTTTTTATTAAAAATATTTGCATTCTGCCATTACGATAAAGTTTTAAAAAAATTAACGAACACATTTTTTTCAATGAATTAGATTTTACTCTTGCAATTGAACCAGCTGTTATTTGTATGAAGTACGACACAATTTTGACACGAAACAATGCTGTTAGGTTTTAGGAACATCTGATTTAAAAAACTTAATAAAGGTATTTGAACAAATGCTACGTTTTACGAGAGTTGTTATTTTTTTCAACCTCCGATGGGCTCTAACACGGGAATTAATTGTAAAATGCTTGTACTGTCAAAATATACGCAAATATTTAGGATACATTTCAACATAATCACCGTGCAGATTGAGGCAGTTATCGTACCGATGCTCCAGTTTTCCTTTGCCCTCTTCAAAGACAGTTGCCGCGTTTCTATTTCTGCTGCATCGTGGCCTTCTGCCTGCAAAAATTTAAAGACTTCATGCAGCTTGCATTTGGCTGTGCAGTTTAATGTTGCAGACATATTGACATGCCTGTAACCACGCCTCAACTGATGTATTGGCTTGGCCACTAAACATGGATGGGGGAAGATGGTAAACAGCAGTGTTATGTTGCGATTCTCTTGCTATCGTTTCGTGGGCATACCATGAATGAACGACACTGCAATCACATATCATGCACTTCGTACGTTTACCACGCCCAAAATGTGTAAACTGACTAGATTCAATAAGCAAGCTTTCTTTGCAGAGCGTATAGGAAATCTGGAGCACCGGTACGATAGGGCTTCAGTCTGCTTAGCGATTTTGTTGAAACGTAGCTGAAAGATGTACAAACATTTTACAATTCATTCCTGTATTTGTAGCCAGTCGGAGGTTGAGAAAATAACCATCGTATATTCTGAACCGCTTTTACAAACATTCAGCTCACTGGTATTGTTTTTTGTTTCGTTTAAATCCAGACCAACTCATTCGCCTCCTAATACCGAGGATTGTTGGTCGCGGCACGTGCTGTATATCGCCGTATTCTTACCGAGAGTTCCAGGTCTTGGATTACGACGGGCGCAACGCACGGTCTCTATTATTTGCGCAGGAGTGAAGACGGTTATGCAGGAAGGAAATCACGCGTGGTTCTGATCCGTCTCTCATGATCCTGGCCAGCCCCTGAGCAGGCACGTTCCGCTCGCTCGCGCTCCCCCTAGCCCCTAGATCCTCCCCCTTATGCGCCACGCTTCCCGCGGAGTTAGATCCTGCGGCGACCTGGATCCCGCGATAAGCGGCTGCTGAGGGTGGAGGTCTCCTTCGAACACACGTACTGATCGCGAGGCCACGACTGGGTGGGTGGAAATAACGTACAGCACACTAAGGAAAAAAAAATAATTGTATAGATCGTTCGGGAAAAAAGTAAGCACTAAAATTAAAACCTAGCCGTAAATGCAAATAATTATACATTTACACTAGTTGCCTTAACCGGTTGCATGGTTGGCAGCGAAAATACGCAGTATAATTCCATGTAGTTTCCTATTTAAATGCAACCATACTGAAACAAACGCAACCGAAATCGACATAAATGCATTTAATATTAGCAATAACCTATTTTTGTATTATTATACTGTATAGCTTCCTACTAACTGCACGATTTATCTTACACGCACAGACGTCAAGTGATGTGTCCAGAGAGGCTGCACGTTTCCCATCGTTAGCTGTTACGCGCGGAAAGATACGTACTGGCTGAAAATAGAACTTTAGCAGGGATTTTTTTTCGAGTGCTTACTTTAACCCGAAAAGTTTATAAGTACCATGCAAATGTTAAAATTGCGACAGTAATTCGGTTTGGTTGGTACTATTTAAATCGTTTCTAAATTAAACAGTTTTTAGACGCAAAAACATTTTCGGTAGAAGAAATAAGTACTTTGCTTCTTGAACACATCAAATTGTTGTAGGAACATTCCACATAGTACCAACCAGTGAGAATAAAACGTCTGTGGAGTGAAAGCGTTGGGAAAACGGACTTTCCTTGAGAAATGCCGCTAGACAACGTCAACGTCTTTAAGTTCCCCACGTGTGAAATTCGGTAACAATCCAGCCGAGAATCGAACCTGGATCGCCATTGTGGGAAACGAGTGGTTTGATAAGTAACCCTCCCCCCCCCTTTTATTCTTAAATTCATTACTACTAGAACGCGACTAAGCACATTAAGAAGACTTTTTTTTTTTTTTTAATTTCAATTACCCTATCTACACTAGTTTAGTCGAACAACACTGTTAAAAAAAAACAATCTACTTTGAAATCCTAACATTTTTATATAAAAAAAATATTGTATGCATGTTGTCAATATTTAATTAGTTAAGTAATTTTAAAATTGAAAACATTTACTTACGACGTTTCATTTCTAAGCTTGAGCTACTGTTATATATTTGTGTGATACAAGTAGCCTGTGTTAATTGTTTCGGTTAAGTGATAATACACAAGTTAATAATATAGAAAGGTTTCCCATTTTAATAGATTTATATGTTAGTCATCGCCGGGAGTAAAAAAAATACTGTTTCCCACGATGTTTAAAAATCATTTCACTTTCAGCTGAAAATGCCATATGTGGATAAGGCTTCATCGAATTTTTAAAGGTGTAGGTATACCCCTGCAGCTGGCATCTGTGCGTCCCAATAACGGTGTTTTTTTAGCTGTTGCAAATTAAAACATGTGACTACATTGTCAACTTTGACCCTCATTAAACATAAAATTTTCCATATTCATTTCCAAACGTTGGTACACAAGATACTGCAAATAGGCTAAACAAAAAAACTTGTGTGATAATATTTATACTATTTGTATACAAAATCAAGAAAAAAAGTTAGTTTAGTGTAATGTAGTTATCTTCTGTAGCTCGGTAGATTTCAAGGCAGTAGTAGAATTTAAAATAAATTGCCCGAGCTAAATGAGAAAGAGTGTAGGCAACTGAAGGTTAAGTAAGCACTTTTATAACAATGGTTACGCCTTTGTTTGCCAATCATTACTTTCCACAGATTGTTAACGTAAACGTAATAAAACAATAAATAAACACAGTATAAGATTTCGCCTTACCTTAAATATAAGTCTTTGGTCACTTTTATCATAATTTCAACAAGATAAGGCTTAAAAGTGCTTACTTTGCCATGGACAGTCCATAAGTTGTTTCCTTAGAAGTTAAAGGAAATGTCATATATGCTGTAAACTAATTCATTGTCTAAATTTTTCCCACTCAGTATTAAAAAAACAGACTTTTTTTTTAAATTTGCACTGAAATTGTTTTGTCCTACAATACACCGTTATTGTGATACTTAAGTTTGCGTTGAATGTTGCACTTTAATGCTCCCGATAGTTATTATTTTTACATTCATAATTACGAACATGTGAAACGTTAACCGCCAATACAGCGCTGTTACTGAAATGATTCTAGTATCGTATTACCACTCTGTGTTCCGGTTGACGGTCCCAATTGCATTTAGATCTTTTTTTGTTTGTTTCACTAAATTAATTTGATGTGATACAGTTCTGGTATAAATCATCTGTAGAATCCGGTTACGATCTGACGAGCGCGAGCATGCACACATATCATAGAGATCGTTAGTGATAATATTACCACTGTATTAAAATGCCAGCATTCTGATAAGGACATTTTAGATATATCTTATTAAAGTGTCACAAATATAAGAAATTAGAATTAAAACAGTTATTGCAAAAAATTTATCGAAACGTATTTAGACAACATTTCATTAAAACGTGAAGGCTGCCTCAGTTAGTCAACTTTATTCGACCTTGCCGCTGCAATTTTTTTTTTCAGAAATAATTTGTAAGGAATATAACTGTGATTTCATGATTTAAAATAAGAATATTCATTTCCATTGTTTGTCGATGAGTTCTTAAAGGTGCAAGCAACTTTTTATTTCATCCTGTTCATACTTGTACTTCATTAAAGTGGGCAGAGTTTATGGCAATAATGTTGGAAAACGTAGGGTAGTTAAATGCTTTTGGAATTATTAGTAAAGAGCAAACAATTTCGCAAGTATATTTCAGCCAAGAATTTACTTCAAACTCATGTGTAGACTGTTCACAATAAAGTGAGCACTGTTTAAATTTTTCTTTCAGCCATTTTACAACGATATTTAAATTTTTAAGCTGAACATTTCATTCGTACAAAAAACAAACCAGTGTAAACATTGCCCCAATCTCAAAACGTAACATATTTTGCCCAAATAATATCGACGGTTTGGACGTTTAAAGTGTTTGGGAGTACTTAGTTCAAAGTGAACATACTATACATAACTCCACTTTATTTTACAGTTGTCATCACTGATAACGAGACAGTTCATCAAGCAATCCAGGAGGGTTACAGATCGGGTTGTAACGGAACTATTTCATAAATACACTAAAATGTAGTGATAGTATACAATTTTAGATATTTGTACTGTGTTATTCTGTGAAAATAATAGTTACAATGAAATTGCATCAGCATTAATATTTATTACATTGCAGTTGTCATTGTTATGTACAGGTACGACATACTTTTAAAACTTCAAGGGGTATGTGATACGCCGTCTATCGTAATTATAAAAACACATAAAACTGTAAATACCATAAACCTTATAGTAAATATGTATTGTTTGATATCAATGTGACCTGCCAAGTGTCACTTAATCAAATATGGCAATGTACTTACCGTAAATTCACATATGTTAACTGTAGATTTTGTCAGTATGTGTCCTGCAAACTGGTGACCCAGGATAATAGGTTACATGGGAGCCAGTGGTTAGTATTTTAATAGGGCAACTGCTCCACGAACAAGCGAAAGCCAGTGTTCTTCTGTAAGTCAGTGTGAAATTCAGCGTAATATTTACTATAAAACTATTACCTTGTTTTATATTTACGCGGACTCATGCATGAATTATTTTTCCCCTGCCCCATAATCAATAAAATTCGGCACTTTTCTTTCTTAAGGACGTTGGACCCGTAAAAATTCAAAATTTTATATTTGTGCCAAACACTGTTCAACTTTTACACATCAGATAACATGTCATTTCCCCAAATAAAAATAAATTAGGTCCCATAGTTTTAGCATTATGACCTATCAAAGTCACAAAATGGCAGTTGCGGTGTAGCCAAAATAATAAAAAATAATTAACTTGCAGAAACAAGATAATTCATATTGATTTTTAATGATGTGGGCTACTTCAAGACACTTTTGTGAACACAAAGCGATAACTTTTTGTATTTTTAAAAAATTGATGAAAATGAGTAAATTTTTGCATAACTTTGATTTTTGGCTACTACCGAAATTTTCAAGACTAACTTTATCAACCATGTCGTAAAATGCATTGATACACTAACTATCAGTTCCTGTAATTTTGAATTTATTCGTTAGTTACTTTTTTTGATTTTGGCTACACCGCAATGGCCATTTTGAGACTTTGATGAGTGATTATGGAAAAACTATGGGGCCTAAATTTTTTTCATTTGGGAAAATGACGTGTTATCTGATGTGCAAAAGTTGAACAGTGTTTGGCACAAATATAAAATTTTGAATTTTTACGGGTCCAACGCCCTTAAGGAAGCTTGCTTTAAATTTTATCCCTTACTCCACTGTAATATAACGTTCAAACGTTCATACTTTTGTGTTACAGTAACCTGACTGACCCAATCAAATGACATAAATTTCCTTTGGAAGACATGTAGCCAATAAGCAAAAATTGGTTTGCCGAAATACGTTAATTGCGCTATGGATAGAGACACTGGAAAATCGCAAAAATGTTTAAAATAGTCTCCAATGAACTGTATTGTATTAACCGTGATACGTGTGAACAGTTTTGGGACAAATCACACACGCTGTGTGTCCAAGCTGCGCAGTTCTAACTGGGCATGTTGTAGAGAGAACAAATGCTACAAATAAACAATAGCCAACATTGATACAAAACATTCAGTGTTATATACATCACGTTGGAGCCTAGCAAACAGCCAACTATTCCCGCGATTTTCCAGTGTCTCTAGCTATGGACATTGGCTGAGAGGAACCCAGTCACATCGATGTGCTTGGGGGTGGGGAAGAGACGCAAGGTTCTCAGAGGAGCACCGGGAGATGCTAGAAGGGAGATGCGAATATGTAAGCAAGCAATTAACACGTACTTAACTCCGGTAGGAAAGTGATGATTTCTTCGTCGTTATATGTGCGACCGCGAGTGTTTTTGCCAACATTTGGGAGGAGGGTGAAAAAGAAATTCAAACCTAGGTGCAGGGACAGAACTGAGCACCCAAATAATGTAGTGGATGTTACAACGCATACAGAGTGTTTAAGTATAGCTTTGCACGTTAAAAAGTTTTGAGAGAATTCGTGGTCACAGCTACTACGAGTCCTGAAAATCTGCCTGCGAAACGTGGATGGGAGTAAAGCTGGTTTGAAATAAAATGAAATAAATACAACCCTGAAATATATTCTTGGACATACTATAAAAGTGTTACCTTTTTCTTTGCCCCATAATCTATCAAATTCGGTATTGAACGACGTTAAGATAAATACGATTCGGGCTATTTTCCGAACGCTTCCCTTAAATTTTATCCCCTCCTCCACTGTAATATTTACGTTACAGGTGTTTAACGAATACGAATAAAAATACGAATTCCCTCAAAACTTTTTAACGTGTATAACCATACTTAAGAGTTATGTAAGTACCTCATATGACAAGCTTCTCTAATTGGTTTCAGTATTTCAAGTATCTTCATTCGTAAAATTATTCCGTATAAAATTTTTAAGGATTAACTTTTCTCAGTTTTCATCATCTATTTCTGATAAAATGGATATTTGCACGTGATAGAACTAAATAATTAGAGTCTAGTGGTTTTCTTGAAATTTCAGTAACATCAAAGTTACAAAATAGCTTTGCACTACGTATGACCTTGAGACTATAATTCCCTCATCCCACTTTAAAGCACAACTAAGCACAGTTCCGCTGTTTATAGCATTTTTTATTCCCAGGTAGATGATCAGATGCAGATTACTGAAAATGCTAATTTCACCCTACCAAAGAAGGAGTCTGGTAAAAAGAAGCGATGTAAAGATTTATGGCTCCAGGAAAAGAGAGGATAAAAATGAGAAACATAATCCTCTACGTTGAACACTGCGTTGAGTAAAAAAAAACGTGCTTTTTTATGCTGAGAAAATCGCTCTTATTTCTTCTTCTAACGAGAGACAACACTTTGACAACCAGCTAACGTCTACCGCCATCATTAGAATTTCCTTGAAACATAGAATTCAACGATCTCGAGTGGCAATTACCAACGAAAGGCTTGTTATTTTCCACTCTTATTCAAACCGCCAAACTAAAACAATCACGTCCTAAAATTGTTCGAAACCAGCAGAATTTACTGATTAACATTTCCTCCTGTTTTTGAGGCATTGTGTGGTATGGAAGTTTTAAGGTGCACTCGAAGAAAAATTTTAACTTTTTTCATATGAAATCAAATTCATATTTTTTTTTCCAGAGAAAATTCACGTCTTCTTTCAATGGCTATGTTTATAAAGAAACGTTTTGTTTCTTTTTGTAAATAACGACAAATTCCATTCGCGGTTTTTCTGGTACCCAGGAATTTACATCGTAAGAGGAGTCTTCGCCGGTGTCGAATTTCCACCTTTTGACTCGTGGGAACAGCGTAGCGATAAGAGTCAGTGTCCCACGCTTGACGAGAAGCACATCGCCTCTATTCGCAGCGCGCCAAACTGGCGTGCAAGGTTTTCCTTGCAGTTTTTTTCCTATGGGACTTTAAACGGAGACTACGACATTTTATTTTTGAATAGTATGAAGTAAAGACCAACACATGCCTCTCGCTTTGCACTTTACGAATTCAGGTAATATTTTCATAGTTACAGCAGTCTAAAAAAAAACGTTTTTAGCTATTTTGAAAGGTCAGAAAATAATGTTTCTAACAAGCATGCTGCATTTTTGAAAACATAGATGCATGGTTTCAAGTGTGTGTTATTTTCGTAGCTAAACATAATATGCATCAGTTAAGCGGTTTCGCGTAAAAATTGAATACGCGTGACACGCTGCAACGCCGTCCATGCGCCAGTCGAGAATGAACACAACTTTGTAAGTAGCCAGTTATTTTCTGAAGTGGGTAAAACATGACTGTGCTTCTGTCCTTGCCGTGTCGTCTAGTGTATGGTTAAAAAGTTCGCAGGTGGTCGTTCTGTACTGCACCTGATCACTTCTTCGTTTACACTAAACCGGCCACTGTGATCCTAGTTCAATTCCCGTAAGAGTCTATCCCGATTTTCACAGTTGGGGAAACGTTGTGGACATTGACCACAGTCCGGTAGATTTTCTCGGGATACTAACGTTTTCCTCCGGTATTTACATTCAGTTAATTCTTTATTATTACGTTGGTGCCCTATAGGTAGAGCCACGATTTAATGGTGAAAAGATTTTTGCAACATTTGGTTTCGATGCTTCATGTGCACGTCTACAGGTCTGCTGCATCGCCCGTAATTGGATAATTTTATTCTCACTTGCCTTGGCAAATTACAGACGTAAGGAGACACAATAATCTTATTCTGATTGGTGCAGTCAAATGAGAAACGTGTCTGAACAAAGACGCGATGCCAATAAACTTGAAACAGAGCTGCCGATGTGCACGAGAGACACTGAAACAAATTGGGGCAAAAATGTTTTCGCGACAAAATCGTGGCCCTACCTATAGGTAGAGCCCACGATTTTTGGTGAAAAGAATTCTGCAACAGTTTGTTGCAATGCCTTACGTGTACATCTGCAACTCTGCTCCATCGTTATTGGCAGAATGTAGGCGTGGCTCATTTGACTGTGCCAACAGGAAGAAGGTTACTGCGACGCCACACTTCTGTGATTTGCAGGTAGATCCCCGAGACGCTGACAGTTAAAAACAGCCTATCACTGGCAATGAAGCAGAGCTGCATGTATGCACATAAGGCTTTGAAACAAATTGTTGCAGAATTCTTTTCACCAAAAATCGTGGGCTCTACCTATAGGAAGTGTCAAATAAGTCTTGGGTTAATTGCGAGGGGACAAGAACGTATACTTGTTTGAATACTGGCTTGCATTCAAGAGAAACCGCAAGTTTTCATGTGCCTATATATTATAATTATCTTTTTCCAACAGGACGTTAAGGGGTAACCATGCTATTTTACTTATAGTAAGTAGTTTGGAGATATTATGTTTTTGTTTTCGAATTTAGTTGACACTCTTTCAGACGAGTGACCGATGAGGTAATAAAATATCATCAAATAGGAAGTACACCGCAGGGCGGATGTCATAACCCGAGAGTAAGTCTTTCAACCTTAAAGCCCGCAGATGTCTGCTGTTACCTAAGAGATCACATGACCCAACAATGGAACAGTTACGAAGTTCCAGTGAGGTGGAAAATGAAAGTGCTTTGAGAATACAGTCAACGGTAACGTCTATTATGTATCCCACCCCGCCGGCGAGACGACTGCTTACTTATGAAGTGCCCTGCACATACAGACGATGACGAAAGTGGTGGGAAAGCAATAGTCAGCCTTACTGCGCGCATGTTTCCATACTTCAATCGCTCAAAACATCTACAGGTAGGCGAATTTCTTGATTTCCTGTAAATGTTCCAGTCTCCTCATGCCTTAAATAAAACTCCATTAGTTTAGAAGTAAAGAACTGAATTGTTGACATGCTGATATTAAGTGAGCTGAAAAATTTGAGTTTTCTCCTGGCAACAAGATAAAATTCTAACGTGATATATGAACGATTCCTTCAGTATGTCAACGTTATAAACTGAACTGATTTTTACAGACGAACACTCTAAAAAATAGTTTGTGAATTTATCAGACGCGTATAGGAGCGCTAAGAAAGTAGGTATGGTAGAATAGTTTCCCAGACATCCATGGTAGCTGTTTCATCATCTCTATTTATTTGTAGAGACAGCAAAATTTCGCGAATTCAGTGATCTGCATGGTAGAATCAACTATCGTATGCTATGTATGCTTAAGCGCCGACTATTTGTCCACTACCCTGTAAAAAAAGTTTTGTAAACTTACTATACCGACGTGTATGAGTGTTGAGAATGTATGTATGATAGAATTGTTTCCCATACATTAGTGGTAGCGTTCCTATATATAATCTTAGAAAACCGTCAAATGTACACTGGTGTTACCAGACTTGTATAATAACAATGCTAAATTCTTGCTATATTTACAAAATGAAGTACGGCAACTGCCCATACTTAGAGACACTGGAAAATCGCTGGAATAGTTGACTGTATGCTAGGCTCCAACGTGATGTATATAACACTGAATGTTTCGTATCGTCATTGGCTATCGTTTATTTGTAGCATTTTTTCTCTCTACAACAGGCCCAGTTAGAACTGCACAGCTTGGACACACAGCGTGTGTGATTTGTCCCAAAACTGTTCACACGTGTCACGGTTAATATAATACAGTTTACTGGAGACAATTTTAAACATTTTCGCGATTTTCCAGTGTACGGATAAATAACTTCCTGTAATATTTACAACGTTTCTGTTACGATGTAGCTGCTACTCAATAGGTGGGGTCATGAATTTACCCCAGGTTGTTTCAATGCCTTACTTTTGGATCTGCAGTTCTGCTTCATAGTCTGTGATTGGATGTTTTAACTCCCACGTGTCTCGGGCTTCTACCCACTAGTCAAAGTCGTACAGTGTTGCAGTAACCTTACTGTGATTGGCGCAGTTAAAAGAGACACGTCACTTCACACACAGAAAAAAAAAGTTTTGTAGTGGCTGCAAAATATTTTGTCAACTTAGACCCAACCAAATAATTTTGTGGTGAATACCAAATATTTTGCAGTGGCCACAAAACTTTTTGTTGGGTTGTTGATTATTTTGTAAGCACCAAAAAACAAATTATTGAACACTGCAAAATATTTTGTGTTCACCAAATAAATGTTTGGTTGGGACTAAAGTGGCAAAATATTTTGTAGCCACTACGAAACAGTGTTTTCTGTACATAGACACGCTGCCAATAACCATCAAGCACACCTGCAGACGTGCACGTAAGGCACTGAAAAAAACTGGGGCAAAATTATTTTCGAGGAAAGTTCATAACCTTATTAATGGGACAACGGGCAATACACGAATATAGACGGGACTTGAAAAATGCATAGGACTGTGGATTCTATCATGCAGATCATTGCATTTTTGAATTTGCGAAAAATTTTCTATCCCTACGACGTATTTTGACAACATCTGGAGGGCATGAAGCCAAATATAAAGAAGCAATTAAATACACGACTAATCATGTGGTTGGTATCACTGTCAGTGAGCAGCAATTGAGCAGCGTCTTTCTGTATAAAGACAACGGATATTATTGGAGGCTGGCCAACGTAAATCAGCGATCTCGCTAATATAACCGATCTAAAATTATTCTTGACTACTGGTAGATTTTTAATGTATTTTAATGTTTATAGAAATGGGACAGAATAATGTACTATACTATTGTGGACAAACGCCAATGCAATCCTATGTTGTCCCAGAAATCGTTGTATGAGACTAAGAAAAACAAACAAAATACAAAAAAAAAGAGAAAACAGGCCTAGTTTGGCTGTAGTCAACACGTTCATAAACCAAAACAACAGAACATGAACGATCCCAAAAGGAATCAGTAGAGGCAGTGATATTTGGTGAAAATAATTAGGCACCATTTTGTTTCAGTGCCTCGAGTGCACATCTGCAGCTCTGCATTATGGTCAGTGATTGGCTGCTTTTAACTCTCAACATATTTGGTATCTACCCACAAACAGCTGACGGGCGTTGTCGCAGTGACGTTTTTCTCATTGGCACAGTCAAATGAGTGACGCCTCTACAGGAATGCACGCTGACAATAACTACGTACCAGAGCTGCAGATGTGAACGTGAGGCATTGAAACATAATGTTGCGTAATTCTTTTCACCAAAAATCACTGCCTCAAGGAATTAGTCAACAGCAAAATATTTGTTGTTGACTAATTTCATATGGGATATTTCATGTTCCGTTGGTTTAGTTTATGGATGTGTTGACTACAGCCAAACTAGGCTTGCTTTCTTTTATTTCGTTTGTTTTTCTTAGTCTCACACTACGATTTCTGGAACGACGTAATATTGCAATGGCTTTACGTCCACAATAGAACAGTACGGGCAGCTTTTTGCTGTAGTATGCCGAATGTAGGGTTTCGGAGGAGTGAAATTTGCGAAGTTGTCGCCGTGTCCACAATCACGGACGCAATGCACATGGCGGATATTGATGGCGGAATTGTTCACAGTAGGGAACGAGTGTCCAGTGTAACTAGTGCCGTCCCAACGCGTAATCTGATTTGTGTTAGTTTCCGCGCGTCTGGTTGACGAATGGCTCTCGCTAACAACACCAATCACGCAGCACATTGTTCGCGGTGTGTGAGGAGGAAACGTGAACCTAGTACAGTGCACGCCAAAATATTGCCAAATTTGCATTGTTTGTGCTTTCATAAAAATATATAACAGTGTTTGTTAGAAAACTCGTGTAGATTTTTTTTTTAGTTTGCCTTTATCACAGTTTAGTTCAGGTATTTTTAAATATGTCTTAAATCTAAGTTAATTACTGTCGATTATTAAAAGTAAAAATAAAGCAGTTAAGGTGAATGATCCCTTTGATAAAAATAATCATTGAATTGTGATTATAAATTGCAGATTTAGCTTTCAAACGCTAGTATTTAAGAGAAACTTCCTTCTATAAAGTAACAAAATATAATTGAGTTAGATATTTACAAATTTAATGATTCCTAACAATTTACACGATCTCTTAAAATTATAAATCTCTCGTAATTTGATACATTTCCTGCAAGTTGGTTATAAAAAATCTAGCGTTGTTTTAGTTTACCTTATAAGTTAATCACCTAGTCAATTTTATATCCTCCAAGTCAATCAAATTGTTACAGTTTACTGATTTTAATTAATCCGTTTATGCGGTTTGCTAGCCTGAAGCGGAACAATTAAACACTTCCACATGTAGCTCTTTACTAATATCCTACACAACATCTACGTGATCGAATGATCTCTTTTTTATTACTGATTAATTTCAGAGATCCTATTTAGCGTTGTGTTAGCTTACTGACGCCTTCTTGAGCAGTTAATAAAAATATTTCCCGTTATCTTTTACGTGAATAAACAATTGGCCTCATGATGATGACCAACAGGACTGTTAGTATTACACAGTTTAACAAATTCTAATGAACTACACTTTGATTGTATTTATTAAGGAAAGCCTTGTAAATAATTTTACAAAAAAAATATACTACTACAAATTTGCTGTTGTAAAAAATTTAATGTATATTTTGGTAACGTTATTTATAAAGGTTCGTGTGAGAATCAACATTATGTTAACATGGGAATTACTATAACGTATTTTCATTTGACGTGTGTTTAATAACCTGGTAAGTCCGATACCAACGTAACGTAAAATACAGCTTACAATTTTTATTAAATTTAAGTCATTAAACAGTCCAGTATCTGCATCCAATTCACTTGATTTCAAAAAATAAAATATCAGCGATCAAATACAGCATATAATTTCAAAATAAAAACGAGATTATTATTTAAAACGAAGATTTCTAGCGTAACCCTTCAGATGTTACTAATGAATTAGAGTACTTCGGAAATGGCTGTAGTTTTACGATGTTTCGTAAATTTACGAGCAAGTTATTTGTAATTTTTACAAACCGTGTACCTAAAACTGAGTATGAGAGACGAGAGAATTATGAAACTGGTGGCATTCTCGTGGAAAACAGAACTGACAAGAAACTTAGCACTCGACCACTCATCAAAGAGATTCATCCGCACGCTTGTGTTGATTTAAACTTAAGATAAAATCAGTGCTGAAGCAAACAATTTTTCCATAGTGGGTTTACGAAGCCTTAAAAAGGGAAATCATAGTATATTATTGTTACAGTTATTTACGAGAAAACGTTTTGCCGGAGGTATAAATGTCTGAACATTTAAGTACACTGCAAGATAAGGTCCAAAGGAACGCAGTTGACAGTGAGTGAGTGTGAGAGAATTTCTTCAGCGCTTAACATCTAGGTCTTAACGCTGGTAAGTGGTGACATGAGGTGAGTATGGAGCACCTCCGTAATGAGAAAGGCAGGGAAAAAGGGAGATACCCGTTTTAACCCGCTGACCAACGGCATCGTTCGGCACGATTCCCACATGCGAAAATCCGGGGACCAACCCCGCCGAGAATCGAACCCGGATAGCCTTGGTGCGCAGCGAGTGGTCTCTAGGTATAGGCCGTTCGCGATAAAGTGAACACTGCATAAAGTTTTCTTTCAGCTCTTTTGCAGCCATCTTTAATAGTTTTAACATGAAATCTTCCATGTAACTAAAAACCAATGTAAACAATTAAACTGTCTCAAAAGTTAACATATATTGGCCCAATAAAGCATATTTTTAATTAATTACAAGTTCTGCTGAGTGCTCTGCTTATAATAAACAGTCTCTATGGTTTTCTACATTATCTTCCAAATACTC
>PNEQ01110558.1:26622-66976 GCA_003012365.1 Medauroidea extradentata
TTTTTTTTTTTTTTTTTTTTTTTTTTTTTTTTTTTTTTTTTTTTTTTTTTTTTTTACTTATGCTGATTTAGTTGTCTCCAAGCCGCCATTTTACCAACCTAGCTATTCATAGTCTCCTCTCCGAACAGCTGGTTTTGCACGTAACAATATTAGTTAACGCCTCAACGAGATCGTGACACCAGGCAGTCTTCGCATCACACCGTTTTATCACGTCCATCGCCATTACAGTCTCCACGCGAAAATTTCATCCCAACAAAATTCATACCGTCATTTGGCATATACCCGTTTTAAAGGGGCGGTTCACCTCAGTTTTCAACATCTTTAATTATTTTTTATATTTGTACCAGATATTTTTCTTATTTTAGACATAAATTGTGACTAAATCTTCCTCTAAGTAAGTTTTTGTATCTCTTATAGTTTTTGCGTAATGAGTCGTAAACGTCAAAATTTGCACTTTATGGTTTTATGTACGCCACTAAAACCAACAGACATACCAAACCGAAAAAATTCACAATGTATAACAATGTTGTAGGCTATGATTTGACATATATAAAAACTGAAATATATATAGTTTTGTATTTTTTTTAATTGTTGAAATTTTTAAATTTTCATTTTAAAATTCAGCATTTTTTATTAAATACAAAAATATTTTATTTTTCGTTTTATATATGTCAAATCATAGCCTACAATATTGTTATACATTGTGAATTTTTCGGTTTTGTATGTCAGTTGGTTTTAGTGGCTGTCATAAAACCGTAAAGTGCAAATTTTGACGTTTACGACTCATTACGCAAAAACTATAAGAGATAAAAAAATTTCTTAAGAGGAAGATTTAATCACAATTTATGTCTTAAATAAGAAAAAAAATATCTGGTACAAATATAAAAATAAATAAAAACGTTGAAAACTGATGTAAACCGCGCCCTTAACTATTATCTGTAAGTGTGTGCTTTCGCATTAAATCCCTGTGTTCCGACCAAAACCACTCCTGTCAAAGCTAATTACTTTCTTCTTCCATATCGCTGGCAATGTAACTTTTCCTTTACATTGATTTGTTGACTGCCGAGAATTCTGATACCCTGTCAATAATAGCGTGAAACTAGATGTTAGGCCTATCATATATTGACAACCGTCGTTGATAGATTATTCGTATTGCATCAAGATTCTTATTCAACTCGAGATAAAGATCAACCATCATTCTTACTTACGACTGTACAATATGTTATATAAACTTTTTTCTATGTAACTTTGACTCCTTCGGGGGCTATAAGTGCATATTTTTAGATTTTTTTTACAAGTTTATTAAGTAACCAACGATGTATAATTTTTACGTATTTTTAATTAATCGTTCTATATTTTGTTTACGTTAGCCCTTTGAGGTGATTGGTATTTCCTTGGAAAATTCTTCACCTCCAAGATTGCTATTCCGTACTAAGAGTCCAACATCAAAATACAAATTTTACTTTCATTTCCGGAAAATTTCTTCTTCTCTGAAATGTGTCACATTCGGTACAACAACCCACTCCGTTGAAGGGTCGGAAATATTTAGTTCTGCTACTATTCCACTCACGAGATAACTAAGTTCCCGCTGTTAGTATAATTTTAATTCCTTTTAGTTCTCGCATTTGCTGTTATTGTCGAGTGATAATTGGTTTAGTGTTCTCATTTTGGCGGCCACTCTGATCTGTCTAAGCGATCTTTCTTGCTAATTTTCATTGTTTTACTGTAATACCAAATCATACTTTAGTCCCAGGTTTAGTTATTGACAGAGCCGCATTACGATTGACAGGTAATTTCTTAATAATACATAAAAATGATATTATTATAATTCTCAAATTTCTCCGTAAGAAGAACACATCGCTCGCTTAGACTGGAAAATGTTACGGTAACACGACCCGTAGTGTTTAACTTTTACCTATGAACGTTATGTTAAAGAATGCCATCAGAATAGTTATTGGCTGTCTGCCTCCTCACTCTTAGTTCTATCTACCTTTTTACAGTTATGCTTTGCTAAATTTTTTGACTAAATACAAAATTGTTTACCTGTATCAGATTTATATCAATGTGAATACAACCCTAGGGTAAAGGTAAAATTAAATGTTTTCTTTTAACGGTAATTTTCAAAGCAACATAATATTAGATAATTTTATATACATATTCATTTAATTATTTATTTATTTATTTATTTGTGTGTGGACGAGCGCAACCGGTTTTATATTTAAATTCGATAAGTTGTTGTTTTCAATTTAATATGTTTTTTTGAAGCCTCGTCTGATACTTTCTATTCAGCAAGATTTATTATACTTCGTTAAAACGTTTTACTAAAGTGCCACGTGTGAAGTTATATACTCAATAAAAAGTTAAAAACTAAATATTTAAAATATTTTCATTTACTAAATCGGGTCTTACGGAATTTAGATTCAAGTACAAATGCTAATCAGTTCACGGTTTTGGAGTTTGTCTAAACGTGTCAGATAATTGGTATTATTGTTTTTATCAGACTTCGTAAGTTGGAATATTTCCATCTACAGTACTCCATTGCGACAGTCCACTGCGTCATCAGCATCTGACGTCACGTCTAATACTTGATGCTATATCGGCGGCTGCAAGGTCCATAGGAAGCATTTGAATAGTTGTGGCTCGGGCCCTAACGGTTATTGCATCGTGTAAGCGAAGCGAGGGTGGAAATATTTAAAAGTCCATCTTCGCAGAAAATTTTAAATGTTGGACTGTTGTAGAAGACGAGAGGAAAACACCTTCCTGCATTCTGCCTCTTTCCGTATGCCTTCTACGAAAAGCCGCTAAAGTACCCATTCGGGAAAGTACATCTTGTCCATACATATTTGATGAAACCCAAGATACCCGATGGTTTTTCCAAAGGCAAACAATCCGACCCAGCACAGCACATTAAGGGCACGTTTCACCTCAGCTTTCAACGTTTTTATTTATTTTTATTTTTGTACCAAATATTAATGTAATTATTTTAATCGTAAAATGTGACTAATTCTTCCACTTAGGAAATGTTTGTATCTCTCATAGTTTTTGCATAATGAGTCATAAACGTCAAAATTTCCATTTTACAGTTTTATGTACGCCACTTAAACCAACTGACATATACCAAACAAAAAAAAATTCGCAGTGTATAACAACGTTGTAGGCTGTAATTTGACATAATGAAATAGAAAATGAATTAATTTTTGTATTTTTTAAAAATTGTTTAAATTTTTTAATTTTCACTTTAAAATTCAGCATTTTTTAATAAATATAAAAATATTTTACTTTTTGTTCTTATACATGTCAAATCATAGCCTACACCATTGTTATACACTGTTAATATTATTCGTTTAGTATGTCAGTTGGTTTTTGTAACCGTAAAGTGGAAATTTTGACGTTTACGACTCATTACGCAAAAACTACGAGATATACAAAAATTTCGTAAGAGAAAGACTCAGTCACAATTTATATTTAAAATAAGAAAGTAAATATGTGGTGCAAATATATAAAAAAAGAGGTTGAAAACTGAGGGGGCCCGCGCCCTTAAGAGCCTTATACAGCTGGCGTATGAACAGCGTTGCAGCATGTTAGGAGTTAGTTGTTTAAATAAATACAATAAACACGTGTTCCATTTCTTTATCTATGAACAGAAAATATATTTAAAACTACGCTCCTATGTTTTTGTTTTCTAGATATACTCAGAAACGTGGTTTTGGGGAACCTCAAAATGGCTAAAACCAGATTTTTCCTACTACCGTCACGTGAAATACACCAACTGTAGCCGTAAAACAAAACGAGAGAAGCACGCGCTGGATTTAGTGTGCACTTTCTGTGCATTAAAAAGTAGGGTCACCCTCTAAATCTTATCGCAAAACGTTAACGGCCGAAACACTGCACCCCGTTTTCACGCTCCATGCACAAATGCGACACAGTTGTTGACACATAAGCCATTCTAGCTCTTATCACCTGCCTGCCGGTTTCCGTACCTCAAACGAGGCATCTATCCCGTGTTGTATAGGGCTCTTAAGGGTGTTCAAGTGCTATAAAATCAAAATTTTATATCTTTGTGAAAGGGTGTTAGTTTTGTGGACGATACTTGTGAGTACAGTTCCCTCATACAAAATAATTTTAGCTCTCATAGTTTTTTCATAACGGTGCGTAAAATTCAAAATTGACATGTTCTGCTGCCATGCAAATATTGAAAACCAACAGACCTACGTGAATAAAATAATTCACTGTAATATTACGTCCTATGAGCTATGCAATAAAGTATTTAAAATAACATATCGAAATATTTTGAATTTAAAAAAATCGCAAATGTACAGCAAAAAGTTGAAAACTAAGCAATTTTTTAAAACAACTAAAATAGTTCACGGGATTTTTTCAAAATGTTTTATTACGTAGCCCGTGGCATGTTATTCCACTGTGAATTATTTCACTTACGTAGGTCAGTTGGTTTTCACTGTTTGCATGGCAGCAGAACATGTCAATTTAGAATTTGACGCACTCTTTATGAGAAAACAACGCGAGATAAAATTGTTTCGTAAGAGGAATCTGCACTTACAAGCACCGTCTACAAAACTAACACTATTTCATATATAAATATAAAATTATGATTTAATCGCATGCACTTGAACATCCTTAAGGGCGCCTCCTTGTTTGGATGTTAGATAGCACAGAAGCGAGCGAACGCTAAAGACAGCAGTGACTTGCACATTAATGGTTCTCCATCGCTGTAATATTGGATGTACAGTTTTCCTTACAAATCATAAAATTGCTTGTTTTACGTTTTGCACGTCGACAGGTCGCAGGTTTTCGTTTA
This sequence comes from Medauroidea extradentata, assembly GCA_003012365.1. Taxonomy (NCBI): domain Eukaryota; kingdom Metazoa; phylum Arthropoda; class Insecta; order Phasmatodea; family Phasmatidae; genus Medauroidea; species Medauroidea extradentata. The sequence continues at coordinate 31,439 of PNEQ01110558.1, forward strand.
GTTTATACTTTCAAGAATTCTTACGGCTTAGATTATGGTTTTTGCCACTGTACAGTCTCTTGCATGACATTATCACATTTCCTTTTATTTACATCTATTTTGCGGCACAGAATAATGCTGAAGTGACGAAGTAGCAACAATTTGAGAATATCTGTAAGGCTTTCATATGTATCCTGTCAAGCCAGAAATATTGATAAACACAGAAACGAATTATATTAAAAAAGAAAACGGAAGAATTTATGGACGTACAGTGATTAAAATGAGTAGTTATAAATGTGACACATGTTGCTTCCACGTACTGTTCTCGTTTCTTGTTGTTCCATAGCACGCAAATTAGATCTGCTACAGTATGAGAATGCTGTTTGCGTCGAAAACAAAAGCACTTAACTACAGATTGTAGGATGTACTTTATTCCTTTACGTAACGGGCGATACCTACCTGCATTATTAGAGGCCCAGATATGACGAGCCTATAAGGACTACCATAAAACCTCGCTCTATAGTTTTGCAGTGGTTTAGAAAGTATTTTTACGCAAATTAATACATATATCAAAAATATTTTTTTCAGTTTTAACACTTAAATATCATAGTTTGTATCGGAAATTTTCTGTTGCAATACACCAAACTGTTTTTTAGATTTTTGCCCCTGAAATTTCACATATTTTACGGTAAAAATAAGCCAAAATTAAGCAAAATAATTTTTGTTAGCAAACGGTACATTATTTAAAAAACGCTTTGGCAAATTTGTGTATCGTATGACTGTAAACAGTCTCAAATTTTTTCAAACCATTTCGTTAAAAAATATTCGAGTTAGTTGCAATTGTTATAAATAAATGAAAGACCATGGCCTTAAAGCGCGCATCAAATGCCACATCGCCACGACTAGCCATGTGACGAAATATCGTGCAAGATTCCCGCCGATACTTATTTGCTTTTGGGACTTAAAGCGGTGACCATATAATTTTATTGGTGGAAAGTCTGTTCCAAAGTTCAGTGCACGTTTCTATTTTGAGTTTCTCTTACATACAGTTAGTTCATTTTGAAGTAAGGCAGTCTGAAAATGCCACCGTTTTAAGGGCATGGATACTGTTATGAGCATGGTGTTTTAACAATTACATTCCGTCCTTGTCCTAAGTGTGTTTTCTCTTCGTACATTGACGCAATGGGCACATGTGGAATAGTTTATTTAAAAAAGGAACACGCATTTTAAGCACGTGATAGGCGGCCCCCTTATGATGACTGAGCGCCGAAGCCCTAAAAATTTCATATTTAGTAAATTGCACTACTTCGTTTTATTTTTTAATGATATTCAGCAGCAGTAAACTCAAAAGTGGCATGTATAAATTATGTTTTAGTCTTCCTGAAAAAAAAGTTTTATTCTGAAAACAATTATTTACTGAGCTAACTCGCAAATACTGATTTATAAATCTTACTAACGATTTTCATTAAGATTCGGCCTCAGTTGCAGTATTCGAATATTTTATTTTTCGCTTTTTTGAAATTCTGAGCTGGGAAATGTTTAAATTTGCTACTAAACAGCGAATTACTTTTATCTTGCGTTACATTACGAACATTGCAGTTGAACTTAGTGAAATCAATTTGCGACAAATCTTTGAGATGCTTTTAAGATGTTTGCTCCCTTTTAGAACTAAAACGATTCGAAAAAATTATAAAATAAGACCCTGTAGCCTTAAGCACTTATCAAATTCTCATCATTTCACTACTGGGCGACGAAAAAATAAGTTCGTTGCAATTAAAGTGTTAAAGAATACCTGATCTCAGCTTGGAGTACAGACACTCTGTTTAATTACTGCTATACAGCTGAAATTAAGTTGTAAATCATTAAAATACACTTAGTTTCGTTTGCAAAAGCAGTGCAACGTCTTTCCTTTGAATTTCGTGTGCAAGCTACAGTGCGTTGTACAGTGCCGACTTCCTTCTGATACCCAGATACGAGCTAGAATATGAATTTAATGTTACATAATATAAGGCGATGTTTGGTCATTTTTCACGTGATCGATTTCATATGGAACCATTTCCTACGTTGGCAACAGGAAAAATGCTATACGTATAAATATGTGGAAGAAATTGACTAATGAAATAACTTATTTGTTTGTAGTTTTCGGAGTATTTAAAAAAAAAAAACATAAATGATGTGGGCCGCAACAAGACGAGCTACATACGCCAGGTAACAAAGTCACACCGGATATAAATTAACATGTAAATCCACATTCGTGCTTCAGTCAGACTCCAAGGTAGACAGCGTCCTAAAGAATGTACAAGTGTCAATTAATTTTTTTTAGTTTAAGTGTTTTCCGTGATTCTGTGAGCTCAGATCAAGGAAAATGTGACAATATGTAAACATAGGCTACTTTTCAAACACAATAACGTACCCTTAAACCATGAGTATTTTGCCAAACAAACTTCATTAAATTAGTCATAAAGGCAAACACTTGCTTGAAGTGTTTCATTAAAAGTCATTGTAGTAGGTAACTTCACAATTAAATTTCTCTGGTATCGGGCGATTTTTTTAAAATTAGTGTTTATCGTTTAACTAACTTTCATAAAATTATCATAAAATTTGGAAAACATTACTCCATGCAAACTCCGTCATGAATCGTCATGGAACTACTTTGGAGGTACTCATGCTAAGTCAAAGGTCTAGAGTACGTCCTATAGAAAAATAGTAAGCATTAAATCATAATATTTGAAGGACAAAAAAAATAGATAAAGCAGTTTATACACGGTTTAGATAGTCACAGTATACTTTGACTTTGGCTATCCCAGTTCTAGTAAACTGTGGGTTTCTTAATTTTTGTATAACTGCGTCCAATTGGCTCTTGACTTATTTTACACCTCCTGGAGGACCCTGAATCAGTAATTAAGAAGCAATTAATTGCAGGCATAAAAATGTGGAATCACTGTGTCAGCAATGAGCGGCTACTGTCTGCTGTGAACCTGCAAATGTTTCCTGTCTGTACCAATAAGTAAGACAAATGCATAAATTGCAATATAGACCACTAATATAACATTGTCATTTCTCATAATTGTGTGATCTCGATGGCCCAATTCGTTGACGAGTTACATTTTGGAGTGTTTCTGGTTTCTATTCTGGAGAACGCCTTGTTTATTGATTAATTGGAAAGGAATAATTCGAGATTTCAGTGACCCACATGTTAGAATTCAAGGTCCTATGCACACTCAAGCCCCGTCTATTGGTTCATTGTCTGCTGTTCCATTGAGTGGCAGCTAATGGACAAATGATCGAGGCTTGAATAAACATATGACAATTCTAGCTTGCTAGTCTTTGAACCCGTGAAATATTACTTTCGTTAGTGAATTATCGATTCATTTGGTTCAGAAAATTTCTTAATGCCAGCACCATCGTTATCTGCCTGATTAGACTAAAAATATACACTGAAAAAAATACTTATTAATCACTACAAAATGTTTTGTCATTATGGACCGTACTAAATTTTTTTGTGGTGACTACTACTTTTTTTTTTTTTTTTTTTTTTTTTTTTTTTTTTTTTTTTTTTTTTTTTTTTTTTTTTTTTTTTTTTTTTTTTTTTTTTTTTTTTTTTTTTTTTTTTTTTTTTTTTTTTTTTTTTTTTTTTTTTTTTTTTTTTTTTTTTTGCTATTCCCAATAAAATTTTGCAGTGACTACCAAAAAATTTTTAACCACTGCAAAAATATTTCGTGAGGTCCATATTGACAAAACATTTTGCAATCACCACAAAACCGTTTTTCTGTGTATTCAAATTTCAAATTGGAACGATGAATTGAAAAATAACTCAAGTCCAGAAACAAAACCTGTTCTGGAGAAGAGGGAAAAATAAAATAATATCAGTCATCGGTGGTCAGCTGGTCTCTAATGCTGCAGAAAAGATCAAGTATGGCGTTACTTACATCATTAAATGAAACGCAGGTCATACTGCAACTTGTAGTAATGATACCATTTTTGATTTGGGTAGTTTTTGAAATCACCGTTTCAATTATAAATTGTGTAATAATACTGAACTAAAGTAATGGTAAGTGGATGTCTTACTAGTCGTGTTGTGTTGCAGGTTCGGAGTGGCATGAGCAGTGGACAGCCCTGATCGACTGAGCGGTCCAGGGGTAGACTGGGCTGGCCTATAATGATTGTCGCTGACCTGTATTGTTGACAAGTAAGTCCCGTTAGAGTTCTGCCAGTGTTTGCTTGCAGCCGTCCTGTGTTACACCACCGCTCCTCCCTCGCTGCCTCCCACAGGATTAAGTTAGGTGCCTAATGGAAACACACGCACGAGAATCGCAAGCCCATTTAGCGGTAGGATAGAACTCAAAACACACCACATCCTTGTTATGTTTGTAACTGGGCCGTGGTATCTCAGTTTTGCTTCACGTGAATATAAGCGTGTAACTAGCATCTAGTCATATTGCGAAAAATTTAATTACACTGCTGTCCAATTGAGCGGAATTCTTGAACTTATTATTATTACCTTACTGATCAAAACCGTACATGCAAAATCAGCATAAATACGAGTCCAAGTCATTTAAATTTTCGACAGTACATATTAAAAACAATGCAAAATCATTAAGGAAAATGTTCCAGAAATGTTTTGGAAAATCTTTCTGGTTTGAATAAATGCCACTCGTTTTCATTACAACTAAAGTTTACGTAATAAATCTAGAACTAAATTTTTCGTGAAAAATTTTAATAAAAAGTTTTGCTTATTGTTTACGTAATTCCTATAAAAATACAGCAGTAAAATTTTACGCTAAAATACTTTTTAATTAGCTTCCGTTTTTCTTGGTTATTTTTATCGTAAATATAAATTTAACTTATTTAAAAAACCCATCTTCTATCCACCGAAACTCTCGGGAACACAGCGAATGGAAACTACGTTTAACACTAGATGCAGCACTGCAAAGAATAACTGAACATTTTTATATTTTAGCCGGATGTAACCGTCCTAGCTTGCTTTCTTACGATCCATTGTTCGAAACTTCAGATGATTTCTCTGTATTAACTGCTAACATCGTTGAAATGAATTGTTACATGTAATAAAAATTCCTTGTATTTCTTGGGTATTGTAGAAAATTCTCCAGTTATTAAATGCGGTACTAAGACATAATTATTTTATGTTCGGTAGTACCGGCTGCATAATATAAAATTTTTGACAAAGAAAATCTGAAACTCAGGCCGGTCAAATTAAAAGTATTTTTCTGTCAGTCGAGATAACGATCATGTTAATAAGTCGTGTAGGCACCAATAATATTTTTTTTCAAGCAAGTTATATTTTTGTTGAAAGATTCCAGATGTTGGTGTATCCTGCGTTCAGAAAAGCTGACAAAGAACTATTTGTCTAATGGTAGGTAGTAGATATTGACTTATTATTGACAACGAGGTCTTTACAAATGGATTCACTGGCTCAGACAATAAACGATGACGTAATCGGCCATGACATGTGTAACTAGACCATCCCGAAATTCGCCTGTAGTGATTTCAGTAAACCGTGCAAAATCGGAATAAATATGTCTTGACTGAGAACTGAACCCATGTTATTCCTAGTACGAGTCTTGTAGGTTACGATAGGACGCTTCGCTCAGTTTTTTGTTCAGACCTTGAGGTAATTGTTAATTATTTTTGTTATTGACTCGTTCCTCTTTCTTGAACTCGTTGCTGGTTTTCTACTCCTCTCGACGAATGTTATTATTTTTACTCAGTCACAAATGATTGATTTGACGGATATAATATCGTATTTGGACTACCCATTTCCTACGAAAATGAAATAATGAGGGGCCGCGGTGGCTGAATGGTCAGACCATTCGCCTCCCACCAAGACAATCTAGGTTCGAATCCCGGTGGGGTCGTTCCCCAGGTTTTTGCATGTAGGAATCGTGCCGGACGATGCCGCTGGTCTGCTGTTTTCTCGGGGATATCCCGTTTTACTTGCCCTTTCATTCCGGCTCTGCTACAAACTCATGTCACCCCCTACCTGCGCTAAAGACCTGGATGTTAAACGCTGACCAAAGTATCTTCACTCGCTACCAAATGACGCGGCGTAGTGACAAAACACTCGTCTCATTTTCGTGAGGATACAAGTTCGATTCTCTGGTCATGGTCATCTTGAGTTCGGGTTTTCAGGGCTTTTTAAATCACCCCAGGCAACACCTGGGATACTTCCTTCTCACAGACCGTGACCGAGTACCTACCGAGGCTTTGTACTGGTCTATGGAACGTAAGCCACCCAGTCAAAAAAAAATTGAAACTTAAACAAATATTTTATATATTGTCAGATATATATTTGTTGAAATTAAATTAGGAAATTAGTATTAAATACATTTGCGGGTGCAAGTAACAATACAATGATAAATTACACAAATATGAAAATTTGTAAGAGTCCTCTTAAATATCCTAGAGTGTATATTGGTCACCATTTTAAAATTCGTCAGGTGATGTTTCAAGAAATGTTAAAACAAAAATTGTCACACGTAAAGAAGTTCCGCGGTGGCCGAATGTTCCGACCATTCGCCTTCCACCAAGGCGATCCGGGTTCGATTCCCGGCGGATCGGTCTCCGAATTTTCACATGTTGGTCGGCGGGTTTTTTTTCGTGGATCTCCAGTTTCCGCCACTTCTTCATTCCGGCACTGTTCCATACTAATTTCGTGTCACTCATCACCCGCTAAGGCCACGATGTCAAAGTACTGGCCGAAATCTCTTCACTCACTTACACGCGAAGGCTGTTTTTTGTTTGTATTCGTGGCAGAAATATCTTCCGTCGTCACATGTGTAATACATTTGAAGGTATATCATTGCACCAAGTTACTATGCGAGCGCTTGGTTGTTAATTCAGCGTCGCAGCAGTCCGTAAATAATACAACTGCGAACACTATGTGCACCATGGTTGGGGTGTGAGGGGTTTTGGTGATAAGAGGCGGTGTGGGGAGGGGAAGAACGAAGAAGCGGCAAGTGTTTCTTGTCCGGTGAAGAAGTGGTGTGGAAGAGCAGGGGCGATACGACCGCGGAGCCTCTCGCAGCACCGTAGGTTAGTACGCCTCTGCAGTTTCTCGCAGCAGAGAGCGGTTACGAAGCTCTGTTGAACAAGGTTTCTCTCTCGAGGTCTCGCGGTTTGCTTGCCGACTGTGTTCTGCCGCGGGAAGGGATGGGGCGGGGGTTGATTTGTGGCGCCCTGGGAACGAAAACTCGCGCGACTCGCATTTAGGATGCTGCGGGTTCGCCCGGAGAGCGCTACCCCATGATCCTCACGGAAGTATGGCCAATAACAAAACTTCAGCCGCATTTCCATATTCACGCGATGCGTACACATTGCTTGTTTCGGACCGGTGATTTAGTTTTCCAAAGCACCGAAGTAAGTCCTTAGTTCAGTGAAATATGTATATTCCACAAACTTGGAAAATTTCATGTGATGAAGGCTCTGAATTTAAACGTGATGTGTCGCATCTACTGTACAGTCGAGTAAAACAGTTTCAACCGAATTCGGCAAAACCTCATGATTAACTAACAACAATAAACTACGCATTGCTATTGAGCATCCCTGCCAAACCTAAGCTATAGGTACGAATTATTTTGATAGATTATCAGGTATTTTTATTTTGCGCTATGTACAGAACCAATTTACATTCGGAAATAAGATTTTTCTGTTCCTTGCTGGTCTACCATGACTTGAAATGCAACTGTATTTAAGTGTAATGATAACTAAAAATACTATCATCGTTGCAATTTAACTGAAAAGAAATATCAGCAAATCCACGACATGCAAACGTCATTGGTTTGTGCGTCTATACTTTCCTTTCCACAAACAGAAAACTACACTTTAAACAATGCTGCATTAGTTCTTTAGCTTCAATAAGTTCTGTGTCAATAGAAGCAGATACTTGATATTACGCAGAAAAAAATACGTTTTCTCGTACCAAAAGCTTACTTTAAAGGTTCAATAGTAGAGCGCTTTTCGGAAGGTACAGCTAATTTAAGTTACTGCTGAAACTTTATTACAAAATTTGTTTGGAATGCCTAAACTAATGTCATAAATTCGTCCGTTTGAACCTAAACCCTCGACAGAACGTAACCTACGCGAATCCTGCCGAATGTAGAGGATAACATGAAAAAAGGCAGGTTAAGACGATTGGGTTTCACATTTACCAAAACATGCAATTGTCACATTAATATTTAAAAAAATAGAATTCGCTTAGGTTTACCATGAAACATACATTTTCAAAGTATTCATTGCAGATGGTGCGTTTTCATATTATACATTCAAAATTAATAATTGAGGTGAAGATAAATTAAATACAGCTACATAAGTGGAAAACAATCAATTTTAATTCAAGTTTACATGTTGATTAAACATGTTTAAAATTGATCTTTGAAAGAACTGTGCAATGGGAGTTTTTTGGGCTTACTCCATTGCAAAATTTGCGATGGAGTATGTCAAAGAAACTAAATCCAGAAATGTTTAAAATTATTTTGTTGAGCTTTTATAGTGTTTTATTATTACTTTATTATTAGAAATGGAAGTTTTAGTTCAGTGGTAGTTTTTTTATTCGTTACATGCAAATTTTGAATTTAACAAGCCATTACGCAAAAACTATGAGAGATAAAAAAATTCGTAAGAGCAAAATTTAGTCACACTTTGTATCTAAAATTAGAAAAAAACTATATGTTACAAATAAAAATATAAAAATATGGTTTTGAAAATTTTAGTAGACCGTGCCCTTAATACTACAACACATGGGGTGCTAAATTTCCAAAACGTTTTACAGTGTATACACAACTAAACATGTTAATAGGAACTGGGAGAGGAACCTACCTTCACCTTTAAGGAAATAACTCGGCATTCGCCAGGTGCGATTTCGAGAAAAAGTTGGAAAATTGTTATTAGGATGGACTGAGTCGGGAGTCGGACTCGGATCTTCCAGAATACGAGACGTGCAGACAAAGGAAGTAAATAGCAGCACGTACTGCACCATGCGCCACTTACTACTGCTGCACAGAGCCAGTAAATATTGGCATAAATAATTTTGCACCGTCTCGTTCCAATGCCTTATGTACGCATCTGTAGTTCTGCCTCATGGCTAGAGACAATGGAAAATCGGCGGGAATAGTTGACTGTTTGCTAGGCTCCAACATGATTTATATAACACTGAATGTTTCGTATCGACATTGGCTATCGTTTATTTGTAGCATTTTTTCTCTCTACAACAGGCCCAGTTAGAACTGCACAGCTTGGACACACAGCGTGTGTGATTTATCACAAAACTGTTCACACGTGTCACGGTTAATATAATACAGTTTATTGGAGACTATTTTTAACATTTTCACGATTTTCCAGTGTCTCTACTCATGGCTATTGGCAGTGCGTCTTATGTACAGAGCGTCACTCATTTGACTGTACCAATAAGAATAAGGTTGCTGTGACATCAAATGTCTGATTTGCGGATAGAATCCCGTGACATTAAGAGTTAAAAACATCCTATCTCTGACCAAGAGGGGGCCGCGGTGGCCGAATGGTCAGACCATTCGCCTCCCACCGGTTTCGATTCCCGGCTGGGTCGGTACCCGGATTTTCGTAGTTGTGAATCGCCGCTGATCGACGGGTTTTCTCGGCGATCTCCTGTTTCTCCTGCCTTTTCAATCCGGCGTTGCTCATACTCACCTCATGTCACACCTCACCAGCGCTAAAGACCTGGACGTTGAGCGCTGACAACTCACTCTTCCATTGACCAAGAAGCTGAGCTGCAGATGTGCACGTAAACAAATTGTTGTAGAATTATATTCATCAAAATCCCCTTCTTCTGCTGCTGCAGAGCTTGACGAGTTGAAGAGAAGTAATGCTGGACCAAAATGAGGCCCAAGTGGGGATAGTTATCCGAACCACGATGCACGACGCAATATTCCGCCTGTGGTTGTTGAAGGGGTGTCGGAGGATGGGGTGGTGGTTTATAGGGGTGAAGGGATACACGCGGCAATAATGTGACGTCACTTGCAGCTAATTATACCACTGCGATCAGGGCGTGATTGCAGCCTCCGGCAACGCCCCGAGGGTCTGTGGACTGCACATGTCGCCAAACCACGATGAGTTAATCCTTGTCACAGGTATCCTATCACAGCATACCGGGTCGTCACTCCTGGGGGTGACTAAATATCGCTTTTTCTGAGCGCAACGCAATATTTTATTTTCGTCCGGTTGCACTGCAGTGGAATTAAATACGCATGCACAGACGTGCAAGATGTCACTTGTTTGATGCACAATGGTGGTAAATATGCACCTATAAAATACTTCGGCACATGTACATTTGCCTTACTCGCGTATGCGCAGCTAAAATGAAGAATAATGATAATAAAGTAAAAAAAACGTGGGGGTCTATTCAGTTTCAACTTTGACTAACAGGTGCAAGTGAATACTGAAGGCCCGTTTTACTTGCTCTGCAGCTGCGCTGCACTGCGTCGATGCGAATAGCAGGTAGTGATATTTGGGCTGTAGCCGAGTGAGTGAGTGAGTGAGTAAGTAAAAGAATTTGGTCGTGGTCTTAAGCGCTGGTAAAGTGTAACATGAAGTGAGTATAGAGCAGTACCAGAATGAAAGGGCGGATGAAACTACAGATCCTCGAGAAAACCCACCGATCAACGGCATCATCCGGCACGATTCCCACGTCCGGAAATCCGGGGACCGACCCCGCCGGGAATCGAACCCGGATCGCCTTGGGGTGGGAGGCTGTATCAGAATTCTCTTCAAGTATACGTTTACATACCTGTACCTTGCACTACCAGTGACGTCACCAAGGATACACTAATATGGTCGGAATTTTCAGTGTAGTACACAGAAGCTTTACCCTTGATAAGTACACGAAGTTGCTTACCTGTTGGGTGTTTCAGCATACTAGCTTTATCGCCATGTTGACTAGAGTTAAATATGTTTTGTGAAGGTTATGTAGCATTCCGGATTAATAGTTTCTAAATGTACTTCAGCTACCGATTACGTAAATGAGTGTGCGCCATCAATTTCTCTTTTTACCCTGTAAATATTTTCCAGCACGATAGTTTTGTAATTAAGTTAATCTTTCTAATGATTGCCAAGCTGATTTTATTATTATATTTTAATTTCATCAGTTAAACACCGGAAAGTTTACATAGGCATTTTTTATTTTATTTTTTATTCCATAATATGTTTTAAATATATTAACCTGTCCATAGTTCAACATACAATTTTCTTTTATTTTCTGTCAGTAACTAATATCGACACTGGAATCTAGTACTGAAAGGTGGTGACCTTTCCAGGTAACCTAAACAAGTACGTACCAGTAATGTTAGCTTAAATGCGTACTTAGCGAGTATATGCTGACTAAACGTACACAGCCTTAATTGTGGTTCAGGGCATACCTTCACCAACGACGATATAGTTTTAGAACGAAGAAAATACTATTGTTTACAACAAAATGATACATCATTTGAATAATAATATTAAAATTTAATTGGCCACTTACAGCTGGATTCACTATCATAACATATCCCATGAACGTGTAAGTTGACCAACTCAGTCAAGTACGTAACACACGTTACATGTTGATGTGAATGCTTGCATGCACACCCAGTGTTTCTATTTTTACTTGCACATACGTAGTAAGGTAAGTGATCTTTGTGACTCCTGCTTAAGGATATTGTGGATTGCTATGTAATAGGTGTTTTAAGTTTTGTCACAGTACACATTTCATTTTTAAACACATTTTAAGTTGTATAATGTGCATTTTAAATGTTTGTGAATTAATTTGTTTGAACTAAAGCTCTATAGACCATATTTTTTTCTGTCAATTTCAAACAAGAATGTATTGAAGTTAATGTATTGTATCATATATTAACAAAAGTAATGGATACTAGTAACTGAGGTTTATGAAATCGTATTTGAAATGATTTTCTTATGATTATTGTTAATTAACTACAAAATCGTTTTGTTGAAAAAATGTATTTAAAAAAATGTAAAACAACATTTCACCGTAGGCATATACTGATTAGTGAGGTCAGTAGTATTAATACCTCAAGATATAAAATAATTGTTTTATTCTTGTTATCTCTCTCATAAATGTTGATGAGTCACATATCACGTGTTCTGCAGTTGTTGTTCTGGAAGTATGCGCGAACTTATAAAACACTCAAAAATACTGCTCGACAAACCTAAGTGTGTCCTCGGAAAATATGTGAACTACAGCCGTCCCCTTCTCTGACATACCTCACCCTCCCACTCTCCTTTGTCCCGCGACACACTCCCAGCCAATAGCGAGCAAGTAGCCTGGCCGTTGCGACAAGCACTTCGCACAGTCTCGTCTGCCAGGTATTGACAACCAGCGTATAGTTGTTGTCCGACCTTTATTTCATGGGTTGCACAGGTCTATTAGAGCTGCTTCAGATGGTTGCTTACAATATGAATGGACTGTACGGGGAGAGGTCCCAGACATTACCCTCCACTGCTTTCACACGGCGACCTCGAAACACTAGCGCTTTTACCTCCCCTACCCGGGAATAGACTTAGGTTTGTCGAGCAGTACCTCACTATTACAATTGAGGCGTGCAGAGCAGAAGTGGTGTATGTCCAAAATTAGCAAAACTGGGATAATTGCCTGTAAGTCCACAAAACGGCATCCTCTTTTCAGTGCAAGAGTTAGGTAAGTCCATATTTCACCCATTACCATGTAGGGTAAAGCACTTTACTACTGCTGTGACAATGACCCGCCATTTTTCAGTGCAGTAGTGAAGTATATCCATGGTATTGTGAAAGATGGAGTTGATCAGTTGAGTGTTACTTGTGTATGTACCATTCACAAAAATACACCAATATTGTTTACACAAACTTTATAATTTACGTTTTTAGAATGACCTGTTTTCTCCCGTCAAAGATTATGTTCTGCACGTCTCAATTGTAACAAACAATTTTTATGTTAGGACGTGTAACTTGAAGCAGGTAACCACAAGGGTCACTCTACAAGGCATCATGGGAAGTTTAACCCTTTTTTCTGTTTGCCGTGCACCAATGGACTTAACAGTGTCCATGCAGGGAACAATCGTAATTTTATAACTGTATGAAATGGTGCTTGTCTTGTAGATGTTACTTGCGAGAACCTTTACCTCTTACAAAAAAAAAAAAAAAAGCTTAGTCAGTTACTCTGATGGCAGTTTCAAAGTCAAAATTTGCACGATTATATATATCTTACCTATGCGAACACCAATCAACACAACGTAAGGAAGTGATAAATATTGAAACTACATTTCCCAGGCTTACTTGAAGTAAATAAAAATGTATTACAAAATATACTTTTTTTTTTTTTAAATATACACGTAGATAAAAATTCAGAGCTAAATAAATTGGAAAATCCCAAAAACATTTAAAGTCAACATAGTCTCTAATAAACTACAATGTATTTATCGTACTATCATTAAATGATGCAATTTGTGACACTTGCGAACATTTTGGGGCGAATCGCTCACGCTATGCGTTAAAGCTGTACAGTTTCAATTGGGCATGTTGAAGAGAGAAACGGTTATTCAAATATTGAAAATAACTCTTTAGTGCTATACACAGCACGTCATTGGATGGAGTTATGCAGAACGGAACCAGTTCACAAAGTAATGTATGTTGAGATATTCTTTCCAAGAAGAATGTAGGAAGTATATCCTAGGAAAATAGCAAGTATTAAATAAAAATATTTGAATAAATAGAAGAGACCTGAAAAAGTTTATATGGACACGGTAGAAATTGACCTTGAATATCTCAGCTCCAGTAATTTGTGGATTGGTTCCCATCTGCATAACTCCATCTAATTTACAGTGTGTGTGCAGCATGAAAGTTCCTGAGAAAACCCGCGCAACATTTGACCGACTTTCAAGAATCAACCCTTCCTCCTATAACGAGCCCGCGCACCTTCCTGTGACGTCACCGTCAGCTTCTGTTCCGCAACACCACCCCCCTCCCCACCTTATCCCAAGGCATCATGACGGGATGACGCTCGCGTCTGCTCGTTTGGCGTCCTTTGTCAGAGAAACCACTCCCTTCCCGCTCCATGAATTCCACACCCTTCTCCCTCGCCAAAACTCGTCCGCACCGCACGACACGGCCGCTCCGTCGGGCGAGGCGCAACTCTCGCCAAAACTTCCGCCAAGTTCGTTCATGTGTGCGGCGTGGGTTTCCCACCTCCGCCAAACTATGCACTCACCTGGCGAGGCACGGCAGTTCTAGAGTGCGTCCTGCGAGAGTGTGTTTTGTCACATTTACCCATCGAGAAGTTTCCAGGGTGACCCAAAAAAGATGTAGCGTGAAAGTTTAAGACTCGTATTTAAATATGATGATTCTTCGCGAGAAAACTTGACTGTTTGGTGAGTTTAAACGTTTACGAGATCGCCAGGTTCTAATTTTTTTATTAAGGTGGTATAGCCATTGTCATAACTATTCATACAGGTTTCCCATTCGTGCTTAAAAAGTTTCTTTATTATATTGCAACATTACTATACTCTGTCCACTCTTAAGTTTGCAGCAGAAATAAAAATTATCAACGAAATATATCAAAGCAATTAAATCATATCTTGAATACTCACATTGTGATTTTGCCTTAACACAGTTGCGTTCTATTTTTTCGATACTTGAAACGAAATTTATGGTGTGCAAAAATTTTATTGTCATTCACTTGAATGCATTAGCTGCAACCTTAGAATGGATAGAGTATATATAAAAATGTATGTGGCAATGGTGGCACCGACTGACCCTCTGTTATGGCTAGTTTAGCTATCCTGTCCACCTTTTCATTCCCATCAATGGCTACGTAGTCCGGTGTCCTCATGAATGTGACATTATTATCGCCTACGCTTCATATTTTTCTTTAATTAACAACATGAGTGTATACTTAGGGTGAGAATGTGAAGATAGGGTTGTCAGGATGCTGAGGAAGTCTGGCAATATTAAAACAGTGTTTATACTGTTCATGATGACATAGCAGAGTGCTTTGTGTATAGTGTATGCTTCAACGTCTGTAGGTAGTGTGTACATACATGTTTGTTTATTCGTTATATCAAGATAAGCTGCTCTACTCCTGTATTACTCTTGGAAGCATCGGTATATATATTTGTACTTTGCTCGTGTTGTTCTAAATGTTCATAAAATAGATTTCTGAGGAAAAACGTGGAGTCTTTTTTACACGCTGTTACAGTGATGGGATACCTAACTTCATACGGTAGGTCAAACACCTGTTTTATTTCTCTAAAATTTACTTTCAGTGAAGCTTCTGTGATATATATTGGCAGAGTGTCTATCAAATCTCGGTTGAGCTGGGCTTGTGTAAACAATTGGTTAAAGCCAATGTTTCCAATTTAGTTAACATCATCTTTTGTTTAATGTCTCACTGAAGGGATGTCTACCTTTACGTAGGATGCTAATAGGTGTTGAGGGAAAGGCTCCAGTTATTATTCTTAAACATATGTTTCGAACTAACACAAGTTTATTACTTAATATGTAGGGCAAGTTACCAATCACTTGGGCTCCATATTGTAAAACAGATCTAATTGTACTAATGTACTGTGCTTCTTGGCGGTATGTAATCGAAGGAGTCAAAATTTCTTGTACCTTTCACGCGAACCTCTAAGTTTACGAAAATCTGTAAACCGTATCGTAAGGTGGTTGCTGAAATCTGCAACCTACCCTTACCTGAAGAGATCCAAGAAGATCGAAACACGAGTACGACACGGTTAACAGATTTTCGTAAACTTAGAGGTTGGCGTGAAAGGTACAAGAAATTTTGACACCTGTACTAATGTAATAAGTACTTAACATCTTATTGTCTGCTCCCCATTTACAATTGGCTAATGCTTTCAAAATATTGATTCGTTTGCAACATTTATCACTGATATATTGTACATGTCTGTTCCATTTTCCGTTTTCGTGAATAACTAAAAGTTTTACTTTATTTTCAGTTTTGATTGGGGAGCCATATATTGTTAGTTGTTGCATGTTTCTGGGTTTTCTCTTACATGTAAAATATATAGTGAGACTCTCCTTTGTAGATATAAAACAGTTATGTACCTCAAACCACGTCATATTGTACCCTTCCATATGTGTTTTGCTTTCTGACCAGAGTACAATATTATCCGCACACGCCGAGGATCTCACTGTGTGGCCTATATGAAAATATAAATCCTGAGTATATAATAGAAAAAGCAACGGACTCAAGGAACTACCTTGAACTAGTTCATTATATGCCCGTCTAGCGTAGTTTATTCCATCTTCTGTATGAGTGATATACACTCTGACTGCGAACAACGCACGTATACATCTTACTATTATCATTGGGATTACAATATTATACAATTTCTCATACAATTTCTTTAAGTTAACGTTATCAAAAGCAGCTTCTAGGTCTAAGAATACAGCCGTTAGTAGTTTTTTACGGTAAAATGCTTGCTTTATATGTGAATGTAAGGGTATTATGGCTTCGATTGTACCGACATTATTGCGAAAGCCAAGTTGTTCCGGTAGGATTAATTTGTTATGTTCAAGCCACCAGTACAATTTATTTTAACCACTATTTTGAAGAGTTTTGCGAAACTTGATGTTAGTGCCTTAGAGCGTTGTGATTTGGCTAAGGTGGCTGGTTTACCGGGTTTCCGTATCAGAATTATTTCATACGTTTTCTATGCTTCCGGAATTGTACTTCTATATATTTCATTATATAAATTTAGTATCCTTAGTAATGCTTCTTCTGGGAGCTTTTTATGATAGCATATGAAATTTAATCTATTCCCGGCGCTGTATTGATGGTATTTTAATACATTTAACTAATTCGTTTAACGTAAATTCTTTATTGAAAATTTGTGCATCGTATTGTTTTTGTGCGGTACCTAACGATGGAAATTGATATATGTTATCACTGGGAACCGCATTCGGTGCCATATAGGACATGAATGCAGGTATAAGAGTGTAAGGTATAGTTTTACATAGCTGGCAAAGTTTACTGTTTTTTTGAGTTTTTAAACCTTTTCCAGAGTACAGATAATGGGGTGGTCCGTGAGAAGGATGAGCAAAATTGTTTCCATCCATCCCGTTTTTTTTATTGTTTTCACGTATTCTGATTGCAATTGCCTGTTTTTTTCCCCTTCAAGTCTATAACATTTTCAAGCGTAGAATGGTGTTTGTATTTTTTTTAAGGTTTCCAGTTTTTGGTTGTTCGCATTGTCATATTCCTGATCCCGCCATGAAGCCTGACCTGTTCTTTTGTTGTTGTTATTATTGGGAGTAAAGGGCATTGCCTTTTTAGCTGTCTGGAAAACTAAGTTTTGAAAGTTATTAGAGGCTGTGTTGATATTAGTTGTTGGTACTACCGACAATTGTGTAATCCTTTTTTTTTATTTTTCCTGTGAAAAATTCCCAATTAGCTCGTTGTATCCTAAATTTATAATTTACACCATAGTATATATAATATATAAAGTATAACATTTTTTTTGACGAAAACAGGAAAATGGTCACAGCCCCAACTATCCGTAGCAACTTGCCATGTTAATTGACCTGCCAGATCAGCTGAAACAATTGTGAGGTCTGTAGCAAATGGTTTCGTATTTCATGGTCCTATCCAAATTATAATCTTGTCATTTAATAGTGTATAATGAGATTGTAATATGAATTCTAAGAAGTTTATACCTGCGATGTCATATTTTGTGTTATCCAAGAGGTACGATGACAATTAAAAAATCCCCCCAACTAAAAGTGGTGTAGGAAATTGTGCATAAAATTTTCTCCAGTCCTGTGCGGTGCCTATTAAAACCTGACTGAACATACATTGCTATTAATGCTACGCGTTTGTTATCCATCATGACTTGGATACCTACAGCATCGACATCTTCAAAATGTTGGGGAAATGTGACGTATAATTGGACGTATGTTGCAGTTGCTCTATCATTTTTAATTGACGCGAATAAATTGAATGCGGGAATTTTTCAAGTGACATCATATTTCATTCTTGTTTCACTTATCAGTAGAGGGTACGTAAATTTCGCAGATACATTCCAGGTCAAGTTGAACGCCAATTATGTATACTTCATTGTCATGTCTGTGACTTTCCGGCGGCTGTTACGAAACGCGTTTGACTACTGCAAGCCAGTAGTAAATAAGGAAATATTGCTAAGTGCTTTCGCTTGCTACCTGCTTGTACGATTATAAGCCAACAGATAATCGATTGTGGCCAGTGGGTGTATAGGACTGACAAGTCTAGGCTGCTGCCAGATGAATCCGCGAAATTGACGTACCTCTACTTATCTGAATCACGTCAGCAGGGCAAATACTTAAATGACGCAGCAGAGCGTATCTATTTGTGTGCAGGGATCTAGCATTCCATTGAATTATGCTGAAGTGATAGGTTATAGTGTGGCAGTATTGTGTTTAGCTGGCCGATTAAAACTATCCTGAGAGTATTTGAGTGAAAGTTTTAATCAGGCCATCTTTATCAAATTCAAACGTATTATCCGTTTTGGCCAAGGTTACCGTTTGTTACATGGTCTCTACTAGAGCCATTATCTTTCTTTTGTCACTAAGGGAAATTACATCAGTGTGTGATTCATTACTGCTTGTTTCTGTGATAGACGTCTCTGTTTGTTGCAACATAACTCAATTTCTTTCATGTTGTTCTGGACGTAACCTAGAGTAGTAGGTCCTGAGTTCAATAGCATTTGTATTGCTAATGCCGGTTGTGGGGAGAACCGCTTTGTAGCAAACTGTATATCAGTCATCTCTAACTGCACCTGGTTTAGGGAGATCTGTATTTATATGCCGTGTCTGGGCATATGTTTGTGTTGTCATCATCCTTGGTATAGTATGTCCTACGACACATTTGTCTGGTATGTGCGGGAAGTGCACGAGGTTGTTTGGTAGTGGTAACTCTGTTGTCGGGTCCGGTGGTGGTTCGTGTCGTGTTAAAGGAACAGAAGACTGCCAAGTGGAACTTTGTATCGTTTGCCTGTTGTCAAAACTATTTTGTACGTGTTACTTGGCTACAATATATGATAGTCTGTAGTATGCCATGACCCTCTTTATTTATTTATTTTTTAATTTCTCGTATGTAGCACTTCTGTTTGTCTGTGGTTAGCTGTTTGCCCCTACAGTTAACACATTGTGGGTTTTCTTTATTAGAGCATTCGTCAAGTCCATGTGGTTGTCCACATGCTGGGCACCTACATTGTATTGTGTGACATAATTTTGCAGTGTATTCAAATCGTAGGCAGTTTCTACGTTGAATTACCGACTGTACTCGTTTTACTGTGACATTTTTTTTATATACTATAATCACGTATGGGAGGTGTTGTCCTTCGAAAGTTATATTCATCAATTTAATTGAGACCCTTCCTTTCACCTGTTTCTCCATTTGTGACTAATTTTTGTCTACCTTTCTATTTTCAATATTTTAAAGTTGTTGCATTTAATGCCCTCGGTAATTTCCTGTATTGTCATTTCTAATGGTATGCCGCATACTAATCCTTGTCGTTGTACTAAACTCATTGGTATCGAAGTTTTTAGTTTGAGGTTTTTAGGGATGTCCGATGTCATAAACTGATTGGCTGATGGCCCCGAACCAAAGGTGATTTTGAGTTTCGATGGGCTAGCTCGTTGAATGTACTCTAAATGTTTATTAGGGTGTAATTTTTTCTTTAAGAAAGTTGACTGTAAGTTACCAGTGTTAGTTTCCTCTGTACCTACAAAAACTAAGTATATACCAGGGTTTTCTGCTGTATAATACATAGTTGGGTTTCTGTGGGGAGGCTCACCTTCGTAACTGATGTGTAGTTCATGCTTGTTGTGCGAGTTGTCTTGCTCGTAGTTTTCTTCCGATTTTTTCCTCTTGTGCTGTGTACTGCCTATATTTACATCTTGATGTTATACCGATTGAGTTTTATGATCACCCTATTTGACCACATCGTTCTAACTGCCGCGTAATACGTAACATAAGTCCCGAGCCGATACTATATCAGATGATCCTTACACACTGCTGCCCGCCGACCGAATGGTTAATTATTTTAATCTCAGCTTTGAAATGATCCACAAACGTGATAACAAATACCGAGAGCGGGGATCGACGTAAGATACGTGAGGTGACTTTGAACTTCATTTACGCAGTTTTTATTTTCTATGCGTATGTGCTTGTAAGACGGCTGCTCGTTACACTTCGGTGTCGACCATTAGTTTAGTTTCTTCAGTGCTGCGCTTTGGTTCACTGTGTTTATGTTAATGACCGTTATTCTTGTTTAGTTCGTGTTTTATTTTGGTTACTTGGTTTTGGGGATTTCTGGAGTTGGTCTCTTTGTTCGAAAGGGGTTGTTTCTCTCACCGCTTGGTGCGCTACGATCGTGTTGCCGGTGGGTGCCGATGTGTGTTCGCTGTCAGCACGGTCGTAGAAGAACAGGTCTGGACACTCGCCTGGAAACTTGACTCCCTTATTGTTTGGCTGCAGTTCACCAAGTTACCGACAATGCTATAGGTTTTTGGCGCTGCTGTTAGGGTGGTTGGTTCAAACTCCGCCCACTTCCTTCCCACTATTATAAACAATTATTCAAAACATATTTTTTATCAATGTATGAAACACTTCCTTCGCTCACAATTTAAAATCATGGCTCCAGCATTCTTTATTTACTTTGTAAATTTGACAATAAAAAAAAAGGTTGTGTTTGAGTCCGATCGCCCGAATTACAGCGCCAAAAAGTACAAAATTCTCGGTAACTTGACGAACTACAGCCAAACAACAAGGGGGTCAAGCAAAATACATTGGTAGATAGGCGAGTGTCCAGACCTGTTCTTCTACGACCGTGGCTGTCAGCGATGAGCTTTATGAAGTATTGTTCGGCGTGGAGTTTAAAGAGCGTGCACGGCCGGTACGTGAGTTGATGGGGCCGATTCTGGTGACGCAGGTATTCGTGTTATTCGAACTGCTGACCTACAAGACTACGTCTGTGTGCCTTGTTTCTCTGCACGAGTGGTCGTTTCACCAATTTGGAAACGTCAATGGACCTACAGAACTAGGGGATCGCGACGTCTGACTTTTTTAACACCTGAGTATATGATGCTGTCCTTCCTGGAAGATTAGACGTCTAGTCGGACGTGGTTAAGTGTAAGACAAGGTGGTTACACCTTAACTTCACCACTGTAAAAATAAGTCGCAAATAAAATAAAAATAAAATAATTAGCCCTTAGGTCTCGAGGTATTTATCAGCTTTGAACTTTTATCGCATGTTGCGTGCCAAGTGGCCTGCAAGTTTCTCTCGTTACCGCAGTATGTGTGGCAATATTTTGTCGGCTACATTTACATCTGCTACGTGGAGTAACCGTCATAGAGGTTGTCGTAGATTTTAAACTAATTCTGTTTGTATCCCGTAATGGCTTTTTTTTTTGCCCGACTTGTCCGGTGTGAAACGCATACTATTGCCAGTAAATCCCTTTACCCATGGCTATCATACGAGAAAAAAATAATTTTTGTAATGTAATCTCTCCTCGCCTCCCTCTTCAAGATCTTTTAACCCTGGGTTATAACTGGTCACATAATCAACATTTTCCGTAATAATTAGTTCTGCATTTTAATAAAAGGTATTTTATGTTCAATTCAGACCGCAAAAACTCCCATTTGCCCTATTTTCGGCCGCTAAAATGTATGCTTTAACACAAGTGGTCAACTTGTTTCAATTTTCGTTTCTCTCACTTATTCCTCTGCGACGAAATAAAGTCCCCCAGCGTCCATGATGGTCACAGTTTTTTTTATTTTTTTAGGTACGAGTTGATTTTTATGAAGACGGTAATTTAAACACAATTGGTATATTATAATCGGACCAGTTTACTTTTGCGCAACACAAGACAGCAAAGAAATAGCAATAATGTAAATGTAAAACACTGTATTTGTTTATAATGTCCCAAAGTCAGGACGGAAATGCAACGTTATGTCAACGAGTTTTCAAATGGCTCAAAGAAACGACACGGTGAACGTACTCCGTTAATGGTTCAATAACGTACAGTTAGGAGACCAAGAGTTTTGACGCCTGTCATTTGCAGTAAAGTGACAAGAAAAGCCCATTTTCTAACCGTCATGTCGAGGAAACTTAAAGTCGACTTGTCAGGGCACCGCAACCCGCGTGTCGTGAAGGTGTACAGTTCTGTGAGACTTTTAAAGTTGTAATTGATTAAAACTTTTCGTACAGCAATGGAAGTCGGTAACAAGTGACTTCATATTCATATAAAAAAAATACTGTTTCCCCCCAGCAATATGTTTTGTCCTTGGTCAAGTTAGAAAAGAAAATTCCAATTGAAGAGAATAGTACAAACATTAATAATTTTACGCTATAGGTCTGCTGACTTACATCGATTTCATGCCAGTTCTTGTGTCATTGTGTAAGTAAGCTAAAAAAAATGTTTAAAGCTTAACCAAAATCATCAAGATAAAATTTAAATTAAATGCTTTAACTCAGATTAAAATATTAACTTTAACTCATCATCCTCAATTTACAAAATCGGGTATCATAAATCGGTAAATTATTTTTATTCACAGTACTAACATTTCAATTGAAATTATAATACGATAAGTTAGTCTCACGAAAACACATTTCACAGTGGTAATAATTCTAAAATGGCATTATAAACACATTACATTGTTGTACAGAAACATATTTTTTTTTACTTGAGTAACATTTTTAATGTCCCTTTTTGTTCCTGTCTAATTCCAAGAAGAAAATGAAAATCTGAAAGAGGTGCTGTGTCAGACAAGTTTTTTTAAAGAATCACATATTTAATATCTTCGAATACTTTCTATAATACGTATCATGTCACTCGTTAATAAACAAAGTTATAAGTTGAGTTAAACGAATCATTTTGCGAGGGGATATCTTACAAAAAGTGAGTCAGATGAATTTTTTTGTATATTGAATACGGTGGAGGTTATTCTATCCAAAAATTGTTCTTTAAAAATTCCGATCTTGGAAGAAATTTATAATAAACATCGACAAACTGAACAGTGTATAAAATATGCCGCGTAAGTTTTTTTTTATTTTAATTAACAAAATTTCATTTTCTTGGCTTGTGGGTGTGAGCCGCGTCTGAAGATTGTCTTGCGACGTTTCGGCAGTCGTTGCAGCTGCCATCATCAGGTAGTCGGAGTCGGAGACTACATGATGATGGCAGCTGCAACGACTGCCGAAACGTCGCAAGACAATCTTCAGACGCGGCTCTCACCCACAAGCCAAGGAAATGCAGACAACGGCCGCGAAAGCCTGCGATCTATTTTAACAAAATTTCAGTTTACAGTCGACTTTATAGGAACAAGTAAGAGACACATTTACAACACATTTCCGTGAGACATCACTGCGCAAAATTAGCGCACTACGTCCTTATTATCGTGTCAAATATGTATTGTACGTAAAAGCTAAAAATATCGTGTGAATGTGTGCGCGATGAGTTGAGATCCTTTTTCTGTAATGAACAACCCCTAAATAGTCGTACGTGTACATAGATTCTCGCACGCTGGCAACACACTTTTGCTGGCCAGGGCGCAATTCGCTTGCCACCCGCGGAAGCAGGAAAGGGGACAGGCGGAGAATGAGGATAGGTCGAGATCGGAAAGTGGGAAAGGGACGGGGAACCCATTTCCCGTGTTCCCCAGGATTCCAGCGACCGGGCGATGTTCGAGTAAATTAAGAAGCAGTTAGAGGAAAAGGGACAGGGTGGGACGCAGACAGAGAGTATGCTAGATAGAGAGGGGCGAGGGGGTGAGTTTTTTGGCGGGCCAGCTCGTAGGAATGCCCTTCCTGACGTGACAGTTCAATTTCCTGGCCCACCGCTCCTCACCAACCCTTGCTGCATCAGCTCTCTCAATTCTCTCTCTCTCTCTCTCTGTCGTCTCTCTGTCCCTCGCTTCCGCACACAGCCGAATGAGAATACCGTACATCGAGGCGACGCGTAGAAAGACACTTTCGGACATTTTTTATTCACACTGTTACAAGAACTATTACTCAGCAAGAAACATAGTATCAAGCGACGCCATCACTCCATGTTGAAATAGACTCATAGGATAGCTTTCGAAGTTCCTTAGTCCTCCAGAACCAATTTTTCGGTCTGCCACTTCTGTTATAAACATTTTTACTTCCCTGAGTTTGCTCTGAATTTGGGTTCTCGAAACTTGAATTCCGTAATTTCCAATCGTACGAGAGAAACAACCTTGTATAAGCCTAACATGGTATGATGGTATCTCAGTGTCATTTTTCGCAATGGCAAAACAAATAGAAGTCACTATTTTGTTCATGGAAGAAGGAACAGTAATGTATGGGAATAAATGTGAGTGCATTGAATTAAAAAAACTGACGAATTATATCAAGTAAAAATCCCTGTTATTTAGAACTATTCTTGCAATGGACGTGAGTTAACAGAATAAATAAATATTTTGGACATTCGTTATTGCAGCTAATAGTATGTCACAAAATAACCCTGGTTTTCTGGGACATACCATTTTCTGCTATGTCGTATGTCCTACATACTTCTTCAATTTGTAATAATCCCTGTTTTAGACTATTTTATGAAAAGTTTAAAATATTTTCGTGTGCGATATTTAGATTTTTTGTGTTTATTAATGTTGAATTCTTAGAACAGAATAAAATAAATTAGAAAATTTTGTCTTATTCAAGAGATATAGAATAATACAGTAAACATCGAAGAAATTTAAAACAAACATCAGAGTTCAATGATTGTTTTAAAATTGTTTCTGAACTACAGGAATTTGAAAAGAATAAAATTATTTGTAGTCTGTCTGATAGAGTCAAGGGTAACTTATTTTATTTTTAGTTTTGTTTCTGGTTGATTATTAGTTAATTTCCGAAAGAAAGAGGTAGAAAATGGAACATATGATATTTTTTGTTATTTTGACTGCCTGTGTGACTGACAGTGTGTTTTTTCCCGCGTCAAAAATGTTTGAATTTGTAAATAATGTTTCTTACAATTTGGTAAACACACTGCACACTTCTACAACAACACTTGGCTTATTATAGTTTAAGCGACAGAACGCGTTCGGGGGTAATTTTCATGCAAAGGACGTTATTTTATATCTGGAGAACCACTAACACGTATACAACGGAAAAATTCGCGGTTTCACTGCCCTGTAGGTTAGCCTCCAAGAATATTTGTGAAATCGTGCAGACAGCAGGTGTTTATTAGCTGCTCCCTGACACAGTGACATGGGCCTGTGTTCAGTTACAGTTTTATTATTGGCTCAGCTACTTCCAGGAAGTGTCGAGTAAGTCAACGGCCAACTGTGAACATGATACAGATCTATAGTTGCTGGAACTCTGGCTTTCGCCTGAAAGAAAACGCGAATTTTCCCGGTCTCATCACTTATTAGTTGAAGTACGTTAGGAAGGATAAGTCATATGGTTTGAAAAAGAGTGGTAAATAAAATATATTGTTGATTGGAAATTATCAAATGCATTCCAAATTTTACTAGTGTGCAAGTTAAAAAATACATGTTAACACATACTTCTTAAATGGCTACACATTCGTTTTAAAATTATTGTACGCTTTACTTGATATCTCTACCAATTTCGACCAAACTTAGTATGCCGAAGTTATCAACGGTTGTTATCAAATATATACGTAACTAGTGATCATTGTCCACAATTTTATAATATATCCATTCTGGCGAATGTAATGATTGTTGATCAGATATCAGCAATGTTTAACAGATTTAATTTTTGCAATTTGACAGCATGATTAAGTTTGAGAAAAATGTAATTCCAAAGTAATATATTTTCAGACTTTTTATTGTACGCAATATCTGTGGTATATTTAAACCATTCTGTATAATTTTGTATGGTTTGCCAACATTATGCATCACGGGCGTAAAATATTCCTATACTGCAATTTTTCCAATCCTCTGCTTTATTCAACAACGTCACATACAACAAAAATATTCAATATCCTAGTTACGGAACTCATTAACTGTTTGTCACTAAATTGTAGTGTAGTGTAGGCCAATTTACATTAGAGATTTGTACGGTTTAGAAATTTCTTTGAAAATAATGGTTGAAGAAACCTTTTTTTATGTTTCGTATGAAATTTTAACTAAACCACTTAATTGATTGCTACATAAATTTATGTACTGAAACATACATTCATGGCAGAGGCGAAAGCCTGCATGTATTAGCAGAAATGCTGCTTAGCAATGACTGTACACACAGTTTGAGCTATATGCAGAAGCGAAACAGCGGGTGGACACCCATAATTTTTGCATTTAGGCAGACAGTTTTAACACTGTTTGATAGTGTGGATTAGATCTCGCTAACGCTGAACATTGCTTGCAATGATTTTTAACCCTCTTGCGCATGAACAGATCCTAAACTCGCATTTCATGGGCATTTATTTCCGTTTCGATTTAAGCTAGATTGTAGGCTGAAATACATAACTGTCACAATTCAACACAAGGATACACCTCCCAAAGTATTTCGGGTAAATTTAAAAAAAACTGCACATACTCATTCCCGCAAACATGAAAGTTTGTTGTGCTTCAATAGATTGATGAATAAGTGATGAAGCTATAGTATAACTACTGCAAAGAAAAAAAGTAACATATATGTGACTACTTCCAAGAAATTTGTGAATTATTAACAGAAAATTAATTTTCTTACAATTTAACTTTCTTCAATAATTAAAAAAGAAATATTCCACATTATTCTGTTCGTAAATAGCTAAATACGTATATGGAGTGGTTTCGTATAATCACACAAACCCGCTTAGCACTTGCAAGAGCTTAAAAACTAGGAATACGTAACTAGAAGTGAGAAACTCGGGATCTTACTAGGACTTCTAATTTTTAAAGCAATAATAAAAATAACTAAAGAATCTGTAGACAAACACCGGACAAGTTTCACGAGTAAATTAAATTTAGAAACTATTTTCAGTTACAACATTTAAAAATAAGTTTAACCATTTGAACAAAATTCGTCACAGTTGTTTTCGAATACGATGCTTGTTACCTACTTATTAACATTTTACAACTTTTGAAAATGTAAACAAATCAACAGGCTTATCTCATGTATTCAAGTTAGGCCGGAAAATAACACGACGCCAGCCAGAGTTTGGCCACCTCAGTAATGCAAATTTAAGGATCTGTCCTCAAAACGCAGGAACTAGCCAAAGACAAAAAATTATTTGTTAATACGCGACTGAAATTACTACATGTAGGAAAACTTCGTACGAGGGTGACTACTGATGAAAACATTACTTGACATAAGGCCTGCATGTAGACATCCTGTACTTAATTAGTCTTTAATCTGAAAATTATGCTTAAAAGAGGAAATACTTAAAAGAGTCCAGTACAGCTCTTGCATGAATTGCTTTGCAGCGTGTTAGGAGAAAAAATTTAGAAGGATACTACTAAACGTGCGTTAGATAACTCTACCTACGGAAAGAAAACATTTAAAATCATACTTATATATTTTTGTTTTTTATACGTCATGCTTAGAAACATGGTTTCAGGCCACCTCAAAATGTCCAAAAACGACTTTTTCAGACTGCTATCGCGTAAAAATTACCATCCGCAGTCGTAAAATGAAAATGGAGAAGCACGCGCTGGACTTTACTATGCACATTCCATAAGTAAAAAAAAAGTCACCGCTTAAAGTCCCATAGGAAAAAGCCAACGACCGAAACACTGCATGCGGTTTTCGCACCTTGCGCATAAGGGCGACATGGTTGTTGACCCACGAGTCAGTCTAGACCATATCGCCTGCTTCTTTTCGTATCTCAGACGCGACATCTAGTGCTGCATAGGGCTCTTAACTTTTGGCTTATATCTTCTCTGGAAGTCTACAACTCCTCCGGCTCCCAGCACTCGTGTCTCGGCCAACGTCTGTTGTCTATCGTCACTGGCGGAAGCCTCCCTTAAGTGAGCCTAGGGCATATGCCCTAGTCACTCACCTCACATACCCTCTTCAAAGCACTAAACATTTACCGTACGCCTCCTGATCACTTCGAGGCCATCGACATATCCGCACCCTCTGCCCGCAGCGCTCCTAAAACTCGGTATATCTAAGTAGTCTGTGAACTCGGTCATGCTGCAGAAGAGAAAAGTGGAAGAGATAAAACCTGCCAACCTGCACACAGCGATCATCAATCCTTGAGTGAGTACACATCACTCAAGGTCAACAACCGTGCCATAAGTACGAACACTGACAGTTCTGCCACACACCTCCCCACCAACTTACTATCTAGTGCGGCCATTAACCTAACTAGGAAACAAACTGCTTCCACACAATGGCTCCCTTCCACTGACGACACCTCAAGACGAAATATCAAAACCCAAACTAAATTTTTTGAGTACTCCAAAAAGATAACTAACCAACAAATCTTATTCTAACCGATAACGAAATAGATTAAATCCTGAAAGCTCGGCTCAACCGAAGGAAAAAAAATTAAATGCAACCCTACATTTTCCAAACCTCAAAAATTCACTTCGCGACAATATATACTTATAAAATCATAACTCTCCTTGAGTACCGCTGTACGACTACGATCGAAGTCGCTCTACTCTTCAAGTTGCGACCGCCGTCGTATTCCAGGCACTGCGGTCACACTATGTGATAAATATGACTTGAGCCTAAATGACTGATCTTACCTATCAGCCATACCTTTTTTACGCAGTCTTAGTAGTGGCTTTCAATTTTAAATATTCTTTTCAGTTTCCTAATAAATTAAACCGTGCTTTGTTTCAGCCCATCATGTTTTATTTGCTTTTTAAACCACGTAAAGTAACAAATACACAATAACAAAGCAAATAATTAACATTAAGGCACACGCAATTGTACGATTAATAGTATGGCCTTTCTTTAGGCGTCAGTATAAGATAAACTGACCAGATATAGAGATATAGCTTATACCGTGAAAAACTACATTGTACACAAACACACATACATACATACATACATACATACATACATACATACATACATACATATGTATGTATATACACACATTCAGCAGCTACACACCATGAGTCAAGGTTATTTTTCGCATTCTTCCTTTTATAATTTACTCAGAGATGCCCTCAGCTCCATCATTATTTGTTCACTAAGCGTAATGAGTTTCTACTAAATTTACTCATGGCATGGCGTGACTATTACATTTTCTGTGTTTGTCAAACTAATAAACCAGCATTGGCTGTGGTAAGTTACAACCAGTAACGCCCTGGTGGACGTGTGAAAGTATTTTGCAGGTGATTTTGCAAGGCTGCACTGGGAATATTAGCTGACCATTGCCAACTTAATAAGAAATTGCATTAAGTTTTGTTTTTTCGTAAAACGTAATAGAAAATTCTGAAGCAAAAGTATATTTATCTCAAATGAAGGGGACTATGCAACTTTAGGGCCACGGGTTCTTTTATACGATGTTATATTATTAAATCTTAAAAGTATTCAGATATTGTAAAATCGTCACATAGATACATTAGAATTGTTAACTATGAACATTTTTATCGAAACAATATATTATACAATTTTGGCTAGTAATAAACTTAATAAAGTATGTTTTAAGCAGATATTTAGCGTACTATACAAGTTAATTCCGAGCAACACCGACAAACTTCGACAGGCGATTCCTCGTGGAAAAAAAAATTAATTAATATCTCTTCATGTCTAAATTTAGTATTAACGAAACAATAAACCTTAAAAAATGTACTTTAATTTTAATTTTTGCAAGCTACCGGAAATGAGATTATTTGGAAATGCAGTGCTCTGAACATTGCTTTACGTTGTTTGGCTTTTCTAATCCATAACATATTCTGGAGGAATACATTCCACACTTATAAAAATAACAAGAGTGGCCACCTTCTATGTGCACACAACTTTTGAAGTGTCAGGAAATTCGAACATTTGATTAACGAACGTTTATTGAGCTGTGTTACGTTTATTTTCTTATTGCAACTATCTAGAACCTATCGTTTTCGTTCAAAATGCGCTTAAGGATTCGGCGTGACGAGCTGATTAACGTATTGTAGGACTGCACGTAGTTTACGATGGATGTACACAGTCGCCTGTGCGCTGAGAATAGCAAAACACTTGTGTACGCAGCATTGCCTATCCTGAAGGATGTGTACCAGTACGACGACTACGTAGTGCGTTTTGAACGAAAACTACATTTATTACATAAGTCACATAGCTCAATAAACCCTTATCAAATGTTCTAATTTACTGTTTCTTCAAAAGTTGAATAAAATAGAGGTTCGTTAACCCTGTTATTTTCGTAAGAGTGGGATGTATTTCAGAATTTGCTATGGATTTAACGATAGTCATAATATTTTCCTACCAAGTAATTTAGTTTTTATATAATATAAAGAGAAAAAACGGTTTCAAAATTCGAATTTGAGAGGTTTAATAAATAAATATCATATAAGACGATACCCAAGGGCCAGGTATTCGTACGATGAATGCAAAAATATTACTGGACGCCCGTAGACATCTGCATATCCCGAAAGATGATATGGCATGAGGTCCTACGATGGAGAAGTGCCGGAATGAGATGTGCGGGGAAAACGAGAAGACCCCCGAGAAAATCCGCGGGCCAGCGATATCGTCCGGAAAGATTTCCACATTCGAAAATCTGAGGTCCGACCTCGTGGTGAATTGAACCCGGATCGTCTAGGTGGAAGGCAAGTGGTCTGACTACTCGTCCGCCGTGGATTTGAGAGGCTTATTTCTTCGCTTATATTAAGTATAGACACGCTATGTTATCTGTATGTTCTGCATACGTCTTCTACAGAGAATCGCCTGCCGAAGTTTATTGGTGATGTTCGGAAACAGTTTGTAGAATATTTATTGCTGTGAAAATATTAGACTACATATAAAAAATTACTTTAAACGTGTTTTTGTGTTGGTTTTAAGATGCCTACTTCCTTTTTAGATTCAAAAAATAATTATCGCAAAACAGCGTAAAGTGGTACCCGTGATCTTGAGACGAGAGACAATTTGTTGGACAGTACAGCCAAATTTTTGAATATGTCCTTCAATCTTAACTGTATGTTAGGTTTAAACGAGTGACTCTCTGGTCAGTGAAGACATTGAACAAGCTCGACCATCTAGCACGAGGAAGATCATGACGAAGATGGATGTAGTGTGTCTCCCAATCCTAGCTCATTCATCTTTCGTCATTCTTTACCCTGCTCGTTCCGAGTCTTCTCTCGTCTTGCAAGACGAGGATGAGGCGCCCGTGGTAACGGTGATGATGGCGCGATGGTAAGCTCGACAGCTCTCTCTTCTGTCTCCCCCCTGAGCCACCCTTTCCTTCAGCAGACCCCGGTCTCGATTGTATCCCTTCAGACGTGTGACGCAATTTGTCAGGTTCTTCCCTAGCGGCGGTCCCCAATACCGC
Source organism: Medauroidea extradentata (assembly GCA_003012365.1). NCBI lineage: Eukaryota > Metazoa > Arthropoda > Insecta > Phasmatodea > Phasmatidae > Medauroidea > Medauroidea extradentata. The sequence goes on from PNEQ01110558.1 coordinate 62,843, forward strand.
TCCTTGCTTCACGCGCCTTCCTAGGATGTCACACCCGCCCTTTCCTCACGCCTCCTGCCGCTTTCCACTCAATAGCTGTATTTCCCAGGGCTTTGTGCGCTAGTCCCTTCCCCTCTCATCACCCCCTCGCCTGTACTCTTCCTCCCTGGGGGAGCCAGCTGTAAGTGGTTCGAAACGACTCTGACGTGTAAATATGGTTCCGCGATTGGAGCGCGTCGTCCCTCCCTCGCCAAATCCTTTAACCCCGCCGAGTGCGAGCGAGCGATTTTCCTCCGCGCCCGTCCGGCTAACAGCTCGTGGGAATCTCGGCTCCTCTCCCGCAGGTCCGACTCAATTTACGGGCGGAGCCGTGGGTCGCCCCGCCGATCATTTGAACGGGCGAGGAATGGGGGAAAATCAATCTCCAACCTACCTCTAAAGTAAAGACCAGCAGAATTTCTGTTGTCATCTCTCGCAACAAGTTTAGCTAAATAGTCCATTAGATGACGGAATAGGTGGAATTGCCTCGTTTTGGTGGCCAGGAAAGAAGACCTCTCCCTTTCGATATGTCTACATTTAGTTCGATAGCGCCGCTGGAAGGGATTTTAATAGTCCAACTTACTCCCAAGACATCAAATGTATTTAGATCAATTGATAGTAATATCCATGACTGAATGTATACTGCACAGTATGTCCAGAAACAAACGCATAGTAAGTAAGTGGAAAATTGTTTTACGACGATAATTTAAGTGCAAAATGTGGCAACATTGTACGGAAATAGTCCTCACTGGCGCTTCAAGTCCAGGTATTATTTTATGTATGTGATGTCGAGTAACTGTGGATTCATGTTTCGACTGCTCGGAATTTTAACCTGCGCCCATATTACGCTGGTCAGAACAGCAGATGTAAGATAAGTAACATGTCTGTGAAGAAAAATAGGGGAGTAAGTACTGTGCTATGCTGCCACATTGTGAATATAAATATATCTTCATGCCTCATTTTGCCACTAACATTTTAGTTTACAATTCAGCCCAGGTTCGCGCGATGTGATTATTGTGTGTGTGTGTGTGTACGCACGAACTATCAGAATTACGACCAATCTCGATTTCTTTATTTATTTGTAGATAACATTTTATAGACAAACCACAAAAGTATTCCCTGGCCCCAATGACGTTACATTATGTTTGCTGCCGTCTTTGCGAGAAGATAGTTTATATCCCTTGAATTGAAGCATGATTTATCTTGGTATTCATAAGATTTCACTTTCAATGCCGCTCTGAAGCTGGAAAAAACTGTTTGCTGAAGAAGGCAGCTGCACGATATTTGGTTTATCTATGACTCAAAGTTTCCTATGTAAGACCCTTATGGCTTGGTCAGTCTAGTATAGTTCCTCAGTCTGAACATGTGCCCGACGATGGGAACATATTGACTTTTCTCGAAACTCAACATCTGTTGTCGAAGAAAGTATGTTACTACCCCTGTGTCACACCCATTGTGACTTCTGTGTTTACTTTATTGTCTTTGCTGTTCATATTTGTTGTAATCTTTGACTTTGCCCATTTTTATAGCCAATTTTATTCACCTGATTTTTTTTTAGATTCTTCGGGTTTTGGCTTGGTGTAGTCTTTTAGGGCATATTGACTCTGCACACATACATACGTCAACACACATACGTCCTTGGAAATTTTTAAGTTCTGATACACCCTGATTCAACGTAATGTTTAAAAATTCTAAACCAATCACTTTCCATTGTATGTATTTAGCTGATATCAAGCAAAAACCTTGCTGTATGTTGTATACTACAACACGTGAGTTTTGCTGTAAACACTTTCTTAAAACCTCGTGTGGATAGAACATTTTGATGTGCACGGAAATAAATCGGTATTTGTTATTGGTGGGATATGAAATTTTTATTGATTCACCTACTTCCCCTTTACCCTATTTACCAACCCATCCAACCATCCTCTCGACAACACTCGCCCATCCACTCAACCACTTACTAACTACCCACCAACTTACCCGCACTTCCACCAACCTACTTACGCACTACTTACTCTACGTCCATCCCAACAATTATTGCATCCTTTCATCCAAAATTTCGCTCATCCGTCCACCCTCTCACCCAGCATGTCACTCGCCTCCCCTCTCACCCAGTAATTCATCCACAGAGCCACTAATTTCTCTACGACTGTAGGCACTGTGCCATTCCTGTGATTCTAATTCACACTGGAAAACCAAACTTGTATTGTAAATACAATATTCTATGTATGGAAGAGTAACTGTTACAGTCGCTAAAAATGTACCAGAAACTTTTTAGTGTAATAAGTGATATAATTTTTGTGGCATTTACGAGATAATATTATAGGGCTGTAGAAGGGCAGCGGATATCGGCAGTTGTGCTTGCAGTTCCGTGTCGCTGCTGATGTAATAAAATAAACGTTTGGAGGGTTAATCTAGCCTCTTGGAATTAACCGGGTATTTACAAAGAAGAATGCCTTGGAAGCGTCTGCCATGAACAAAATGAGGAGCCATACAATAGAGCCTAGAGTATTCCATACTGCCGCAGGCTCGACGGTAAAGCCAAGCACCAAGGAAGCTTTTCATTCTCACGGGAGAATCCCCGCGGAGGGCAATGCCAGGAGCCATTACGCCCTGCCTCCCATGCATGTTAATTCCCATCCAACCCCCCAACCCCCAGCCCATAGACATGAAGGTACCCGCAACTTGATGTGCACGTCCCCTCCAGGCAGCCGAATGCGCCGCCAGACAAGTTAAAAGCCTTATTTTCCTTCATGTTTCTTTCATGAGGTAATGTTTCCTCCGCTTGCCTGCCCCGACCTCGCTTATAGAGCAAGACTCCCTAAGAAAGAGGAGGGGGAGAGGGAAATTCGATAAAGTTCCCGTACGTGCGCCCGGGCGGAATCCACTTTGTTTTTCATTTCGCCCGTCGCCGTCTTGGTTGGAATCCTCCGTCTTGCCGAAGGAAGATGGCCCGCTCGTAAGCTCTGCAGTGAGGTTCATGAAGCCCTTGCTCTCTGCCTGTCCCTTCCAAAGACGTTTCGCTCTCACCCTGTCACGTCTGTCTCTGGTGTCGGCTTGGACTCCTAGCCTGCTAGCGCGTTGACGTAAATATACACTAATAATATTACAAATGCGAAAGTAATTCTTTTCTGTCAGTTTGGTGCCTTTTCTCGACCAAACCTTTTAACCGATTGCAATGAAATTTGGCGTAGAGTAAGTCTGAGACCTGAAGATGGATAAAGACTATTTTTCATCATGGAATGATTATAGAGAGAGGATTTTCAGAAAATGTGGCTTGGTTGCTAACTAACAAGTCTTACGACTGGCATTGTTGCATTAGTAACTCACCTCATAGGAGTATCTTCTCATAAGCTTAGGTTAAATGTTGGTTCCTACACCATTCATCCTATTTTGATGGGACATTAGTGAGTTGTGTATGCGTCCGTGAAGATATATCTTCCAAAAAGAAATTATATAGACTAATATGTGTGATTGGGGGGTGGGGGTTAAAGAAACGGAGCAGGGAGACAGAACGAAATACCCAAAAAAATTATCACATTAAACTGAAAACCACGAAAACATAGCCGCAATTGCTACTTCTGACATGATCAGTTAACTTTATAGCCTCGAGAACACTAATTAACTTGCGGTGTACTATAGAGTTTATTATTATTGCCCAGTATGCAGTTACTTGGCAACGCTGCTTCATGAGAGAAGCGTGCGTGCAGGTGTGTCGCCAGTCTGTAGTATTGGCTAGCTCCTACACGGTAAAAATTAGTATAATAATGATTTGTTGTTGCAACGGTGTTGTAATGTGTAGTGTACAATAATACAAGTTGGTGAATTCCGTATATGCTTTAATTACACGTAACGTTTACATTTGTATTACATCATGTTTACATTATGTTGTGCGCCGCGCGCGTCTACACAACTGAATGTGTTGTCGTTCATTGTTACCAACCTTCTCGTGCTGTACGTACCAAGTGTCCATAACACCCCTCCCCACCAACGGAAGCTAGCACGTATACCTTAATATAGAATGTAAGAATGACACACACAAAAACAGAACAAACAACAAAATGTATGCATCACATTATCCATACATTACTCAAAACGTTCGGGGGGCCGAACGCT
>PNEQ01110573.1:0-14949 GCA_003012365.1 Medauroidea extradentata
CGAAGGACATCTTCTCAGACAGAAGACCAAGAGAAGAACCAGTGAACCCAAGACCACAACGAACTGTTAAGACTCCTAATTATTTAAGTAGTTACATATTAAAATAAAGCTAACAATCCAGGAGTGTGTGAAATAGTATGTAAAATTATATGAAAAGGGAGATGTAGTGTAGATAGCAAAGGTTGGCAGCAAGAGGCAGCGAGAGAGAGAGAGAGGAAACGGGCGCGAGTGTGGGAAGACGAGTGATGGCTCGGGACATGGAAGACGGGAGTAAAGGATCTTGGTGATGGACACGAGCAACAGAGTGATGTCGTGAACAGTGACTTAGTTGTGATAGCTGGAATGATAACAAAACAATACACCATCTAACCACCCTCGCTTGCTACTCCTACAGCAAATTCCACTCCCTCACCAACCTAAGCATAAACCAGTACCCGCTCTGTTCTGCTCTGAACCTATTCACTCTACCTTAGTTAATAGGCAGCCTCTCAGTTTACCACTCTGTACATCCTGACCAGCTTTACCACTCCTCTCCTTTCGAACAATGAGTTCCATTCCAGTTCCTTCAACATCACTGATGGCCAAATGTTCCCTTCATCCTCACCAGCCTACCTTGTCTTCTCTATTTATCCTTTACCCATCCTGCTACTCATTGCTGTACCTGTTCCTTTAACTTACTAGAAGTTAGTTATTTTGAAATACTAACATAACTGAACTCATAAACATGTAACTTACAACATAACAATTTTAAAATTTGTCTTTCACTTCTTTGACAAATTAAAAAAACTATTTAGGTATATTTTTTAGATGTGCCTACTCATTACTAGATTTTTATTTATCTTCCCACTACGACTTGACAATGTAGGTAGGCACCCACAAAAATAGGCTAGTGAATTTCAGGACTGATCTGTTTGTGTCGAATCTTAACACTATGTACAGTTTATTTTCTTCTATATATTAAAAAAAAAGCTTAATTTCGCAACAGTCAAATACATAACTAAAAGAAAAAAGTACATGACTTACCTGATACAAAACTGCTGGTGTAAACTTTCGTATGTAGGCTTCTTCAGTTTGCCGACACACTAGAAATGTTGCTTCGAGTGTCTGCTTTTCGGAAGCTATTTATTTGCTTTCAAACACAAAGAAACTTATCGAAAATATTGATTCCCGTCGCTATTACATTTATTTTATAAGACACACGAGTATAAATTTAAGTGAAGTCGGCAAAAACACTTGTCACTTCTCATTTGCACTACTCCAATAGTCACCACAGAATTATGTCGTATTAGATTACGATTTATGTAATTATCATGCAAATATACGCAAGTTCATTACTGCATAAAGCTCTCTCGTGCTAAAAGTTAAAAATATTTCATTAAATGCCACGCCCACAAACGCATTACGCAACTTAACATGTAAACACAATGCAGTATAAACAACGAATTGAATCATGGGTACACCGAAGATCTGTATACGCATGAACGGTCATCTGTACTGTCTGTTCTGTATGTTCTGGACGATCTGTGGATGTGTGAATCCGGCTTTATGCACTATTAAGAAAACACTATACACATATTTTGTATATATCACTGTTTATTTTTCCATACATATTTTATGTACATTTCTACTTCCTCCTTTTTTTATGAAATCGCTACAGCATCCTCTTCAGAAATCACAGCTGCTTGTTTCCTGTTAAAGATACGCACACATTAAAATACTGAACTATATATAATACTAAACAATCTACATCAACATTTTTCGCAGTTTTGTTTTACATCGACAGATGACAGCAAAATATGTGGTGGCTGAAATACAAGTTATGGTATGTCTGTAACCAATTCATTACCAGTACATTACAAACATTATTATTCGACAGTAAAAAAAATAAAATGCCACCATTATAAACTGCATACTCTAAATATGGACTTTCTTTGGAACCACTCATAGTAAATACAATTTTCATTAGATTCAGGTAGTTCAGAAACTGTAAAACATGTTATTTGCATCATTGAGTTTGAGGCAAATTCCTCTCCCTTCCTTAATTAAGTAAATGTTATGGTCAAAAACCCTTTCAAAATAGCCTGCTTATCTCCTTTGTTTATACTATGCTGGTCAATGATAATTTTCTATACTAAAGGTTCTAGAAAAAAAAGGTATATCAGAGTATAGTTTTCAATGCCTTAGGAATGCTAATGGAGGCTTAAATATCAACATGCTGAAACAATAAATACCTTTTTTTTTCATACTACTGCTCATTTACACTAAACCCTGATGCAATCGCGCATCCATACAAAATGTGTCTTCGTCTGTATATATTGTAACGTGAAATTTTAGGGATTTATTTAAAATAAGTAATTGTAGATTAAAAGTTCAATTTGAAAATAAAAGAAGGCGAAGTGAATTGATACGGAATCTGTTCTCTGAGGGCAGAGCTTTGAAAGATGCTTGACACTGATTGGCCGGGGGCACCCTCTCGTGACCACTGGACTGGGAGGGTGGCTTGCCCCCAAGACAGGGAAGAGCGACGGGGAAAGTGGGTCGAGGCATTTGGCCGCGGACGTCGAGGGAGAACGAAGGTCTCCAATTTTCAACTATTTGTTTCGGATATCAGGGGCGGCGGTAGGCACCCCATAATATCATTCGTCGCTAATAATATTGCTGGATAGTGAAACTGAAAACAAAGATGGGCGGCAGTAGGCACCCAGAGTTTTTGACGTTTATTTTCTTGAAAGAATAAAAATCAGTATATTATTGCACCAATAACAATGTAGCCTAGCTGCCCAAACCTTTGTTATCTTTCTTTGACTTTTATTTATTCACAGTAAATGTTAATTTCCGGCAGGGTTATTATAAATTTATTCTGTAACACAATAAACTTGAGCTTTTACTGTACAGCCCCTCCATTGTTTTTGTTTGGGGCATACCATTTTAGTACATTTTCATGACTTATTCTCTTTAAGATTATTCTTTAAAAATTTCATGGCCCCAAAATCTATGCCTGTACGAGTGAAGTGTTTGTACAAAACTAATTGCAGTACGAGCAGGGTTTAAGTATATTTTAATGAATATAAGTAATTTTGTTTTGGTAACAACTTTGCCCCCTTAATTTGTAAATGTGCTACTTGTAACAGATGTAGAATGTTTCCAAAACCTCATATTGTAGGTACTCAAAAGAGCATGCTCTTTCTGCTCCTGCTTTTGACGAAGAGCAGAGTAGTAGTTAAGATTTACAGCAGTCAAAAAGCACACCAAGTATGGTGTTATTTTTCTGTCGGGCGATGCTTATCCAATGTTAGGTTATGTACTAAGGACTGTTTTGCCATTTTATAAAAACTGATTCAAAAATAAAATTCGCCATGTTACATTTTATTTGTTACAAACTAATTTAAAAGTTAATAATAAGGCATTGTATTCTCTTGAGGTAAGAGTAAGCCCTACTGTACATGATTGTAATTATTGAAAAATTAACACTTTTTGTCTGGCAAAAACTAGGCCTACATTAATGTACATAGTAAAATATCGCAAATATAAGAAAAATAAATTATGTGGCCAAAGATTTCAAAGTAAGTAAAACAAAACATCAACAATCATTAATTCACAGGTTTCATCGGCTGTAGTTTGGAAACAACCATTATACGTTCGGTTGGTTGCAGAAAAGAGCAGTGCGCTTTCTGCTCTTTCTTGCTATTTTTCTACTACTAGAAAATCTTAACTTGCTCTCGAGAGCAGAAAGCTCAGGTCGCTCGAACAATTCTTAGAATACAAACATAAAATTAGGTCAGGGTAGGTTACCTAACCTAAAATAACCTAACAAAAAAATTTACGTAGGGCTTTAAGAGACATTAGAAGTAGTCCTACAAAATAAATTTGTTATGTTTCCTAACCTAAACTTACCTAACCTAATAATTTTGTTACGTAGGACTACTAATGTCTCTAAAAACATTTTTAATTAGTAAAATATATATCTAAAATAAATAGTTTGGCAGTACATGAAGAGCAGTGATTATTAATATTTACCCACAAAAAATTTTTGTCACAAACATATAACCTGGTCAATTAAATTGATATTCTGTTGGTCTGGGAAATAAGAGCAGCTGACCTGGAAAAGTCAGGGAAATTTTTTTACATGTTTTGCTAGCCACCCTGATATGACATCTAATACCCGATAAATTAACTTTTACAACTCTTTATACATTGGTGGCCTTGGCAGTAATATACTGGTTTTATGATTGGACTTGTGCATTGTGTAACCTGCTGGGCGGTGTCACTGTTCCAAGAGTTTTCTCGATCTTCATGCCTATCACATTCACACTAATAAGGTTCTCATGACTTTGCGTGTTAATATGTATGTACTTGCCGAAATACCACCATTCCATGCATGATGTTATATGTTCAAGCATCTGTCCGCCACTCCAAGTAGCGAACATTCCGGACACCCCTTTCTTTACGTAGCTCATTTTGTTTTTTACATGTTGACAACCAAAACTACAAAATTACAAAAATACCCATACTAACAATGCAAAAACATAGAATGCTACTAAAGAGACCCACACATTTAACAGTGCCACCAATTGCACACTGTTGACAAAACATTGTGCAGACTTTCCCATGATATTCATCACACTTAACTTGAAACTACAAAAAAATTACAATACAAAAAAACTAAAACTCGATAGATATTCATGCAGCAGTCCATAGTGTACAGTACATGACTAGACACCAAACCTTTCTCTGACTTTTCAGAATGTGGACACATTGTAACAGCCGCGGCTCTAAAGAAAGGGCCATGGCGATGTGCCCCCTCCCCCCGGCCAAGATAAAATTAAAAAAACAATTCCTATCTGGAGTTTACTAGAACAACTTGTAATTAGCAAAAGATAACTTCAATACTTTAAATAGAAAGCTGCGGCACCCCCTAGCAGCTGAGAGGGATATCATAGTTGATGATAGAAGGCAGTGCAGCCTGTGATTTTTTGGCTGAGCTAGCACTACTGTGAATTGGTCAAACATAAAATCACAGTCACCTAGCAGCTGCAGTTGTTAGTAGAACTAGTTCAGTCGACCTGCCTTATCCGCGGACTTATCATCCGCGGTTTTCACCCACCACGGTAAAAAAAACCTTGAAAGATAAATGTGAAATGCTTGAGAATTTGGATTTTCCCGTGCACCGCTCAGACTAAGAGTGCGCCACTCACCACAGCATACGTGCAAAAGCAGCTGCTGCCTGCTAGTTTCGCGAGTCTAATGTCGTCAGCCAACTGAGCTACAGTTAATGCTTCAAGTGCACATGTACTGTGTGTAGTTTACACATTCAGTGGTCTGCTGCTGAGTAATATCTCTAAAAGAAAGGCTGAAGTGGTTATTTTAAGAGACGAGAGATCACAAAGAAAGTTCTTAGTTTGAGTGACGAAATAAAAATTCTAGATTTAACAAGTTGTATGTCTTCTGCAGAAGTAACTTAAGCTGCATGTACGATAAAAATCGCGCATAGCAACGAGCGTATAAGAAGAGTGTTTCAACACAATGTTAAAAACTGAGCACCTTATATGTGCACAGTAATTTTCGTGTTACAGTGGTGCCTTAATAAAAAAAATACTGTAAACTTTGTCTTAAATTTCCACGTTTACACTGGCGTAAAATAGTTTATTGATAGGCCTACATGTGAAAAAGTTGCACCAAGTTAATTTTAGTTTAAAGTAAAGATACCTAATTAAGGTCAAAATGTGTAATGTTATTACTGTATTTCAAATTCATCACTTTTTTCTCTATAAAACAACTGTACTGTAAGTTTCATGTGTACATAGTAATCCATTTTGCAAATGGAATAATTTTGAGTTCTAATGATGGTTAACAACTGTTTGTGTACCTTTCAAATGTATTAAAACAATTGTGGAAATTTTAATTCTATTTCAATCGTAATCGTTCACATTGCAAGGACTGTGTGCACATAAATTTAATGAAAAATATGATAGGAAAAGGGCCTGGGAGCCTAACCTTATTTTTTCCATATGTTTCTGGGTTCGGTATTTGCGATTTCACAATTCGCAAGAATTTCTAAGGGCCTAACCTTCTCAAATACAGAAGGGGATTACAGTACAGATAATAAGGGACATTATCGCCACAATTACTGATACATCATTAACTGCTACTATGATGAAAAAAACTTTTTCACCAAAAAAAGCCAATGGTCCATCCACCAAAAATGACATAACGATGTAAACACATTGACAAATTCGCCAATGCATTTTTACCATGCCCGATGTACCAGTCATTGGAATTTGCCGTAAACTTGAATAAGAAATAAGACGTAATTGTGATTTGTCAACTAGTGGAGCAAAAGTACCGGTAACTCATTTTCCACAAAAAAAAGCACGACAGCTTAGAAAGTGAAATGTTGAGAATTGTAGCATGTACGAAAGGGCAGTGATAGTGAAAATACAAGGTTATATGGTGTCATTAGCCAGAATGAGCAATACCATATACTACGTCAACAGGTAGGCCTATACAAAAAATAAATAGTTGATCGATTAAATTTTCCCTGTCTTGAGTTTTAAAAAAATTCTCAAATTTGCATACTTTTAAAATTCTTCCCAGTGCAAAAACACAGTCATCAAAATTCGCGCACATCAAATTCAAACCATGTTCTTAATTAAGCTGGAATGTGATACATACAATCATAACACACAGTTCATTATAAAATATGCCTGAAATTGCTTACTTCTTACCATTCCACATTATCAAATATAGTTTTTAAGCCAATCGTCGTATTGTTATATGAATTGACATGCCTGTTAACATATGTATTGCACATATATGTGCACGACTTTCTGACCACTCAGTGATATTGACGTGCTCCATTTGCCTCCTATATAGTGCTGCTAGAGGTTGACAACACATGCTTTTGCTTGTTTATTTACATTGTGTGTATTTACATCGCCTTCACTGATTTTTTAGGCGGTGGCTCTGATGTAAACATATCATCCACCAGATTGGTCCAAAACTGGACTTTTCGAGAAAAAACAGGTTCACCAGACAAGACTCGATGACTTTCCAAAAACTCCCAATGCTTTTAAATTCAGTCAAAAGGCTACTATACAAGATGAACAGACATGTTAAAACTACATTGATGCATGCCTGAAAATACCTGAAAAATGTTAATGAATATTATACTGTAGCATTTCGCTATCAGAAATAGTATTTTAGTAATTTTGTAATTAATATTTTAATTTTTTTCTCATTTTAGAAACAAGGACATTAATTTTCTGTATTTTTTTTAATTAATTATTTTTTTTTTGCTTATAGATGTAATTGTATGTACCCAGTAGGGTTAGTTAGGAAATACCCTGGTAGAGTAGGTATAGGTGAGTTTAGTTTTGTAACCAAGCAGGCCAGGCTTCCATCCAATTTATTTACTTATTATTTATTTATGTGTTTTTTTGTGTATTTTAAATTTTTTTATGTATGTTAGTATTTTTAAATATTTTTTTTAATTTCCATTTCTTTAGTTTACAGTTAATTTGTTTATAAATCTCCAAACCCAGACTACAGTTTTCGTAATGGTTGCAAAGACTTTTGAACTAGACGAGAGCAACGGGTGGAGATGAGGTAAGTTTTAACCACCGAGGCAATAGGCTGCCTAATTAAAGTAAAATTTATTTTTTTTTCTTTTCTCCTACACAGTAAAACTTTTATTCAGGTTTTTTTTACTTAACCAAACCAACCCAGTTGTCCAGTTTTTTTATATCTGATCTACAGTTCACGACCTGAGTTAGCAGAGGAGAGGAAAGAAAAGAAATAAATTATTAACTTAAATTAAATGATGTAAATTATTGGAAAGCAATTATGTGTGAGGACTTTTATTTGTGAGAGTAATCTAATTGACTGTATATTTGAATCCTTCCAAATTTCGAATTTTGGCTGTTACACTCAATTAACATAAGCCTATGTTTTTTTATTCCACCTGCCGCACCTAGAACAACATTTGGCACTTTAAGTAAATTAAACTTTGAACTATTTATTAGGATGTAGAGATAAACAGTAGCTGGTTACATAAGTTACATATTTTCTATTTTTGTTACCTTGAAAGGAAATATTTTCAGTTTTACAGCACCCTACAGTTCTCACTTCAAGTCATTTTCTAACGCTGCTTTATTGACGAAGTATATTATCAAAGGATATTTATTATATCAACTATAGTTTTTTTATTGGTACTGGACTGTTTCAACTTTGCATAGCTTATCCGACATACACTCCCTACAATATATATTTATGTATATCATATCACAGGAAGATTACAATACATTTTCCAACATAAAATTGGAAACAATTTTTTGTAGACTTAACCAGTATTCAGTTTTAACACATTTTTGCCTGTCCAGAATAGACAAAACTAAGTCTCAACAATTAAGGTGCATTCATAATTACACTTAAAATGTATACACTGGATTGGATTAACATCATAAAACCACCCATGCATGGAAATTGATTTGTTATAAAACACGTGAGCTACAAAAATACACTATGACATGTTTTAGTCAAAATAAATAATATGATATGTGACAAAAAGCTAGACAATTTGAAGAACATGATCAAAATTGATTTGTCTTATGTTAATACCACTAAGTATACAACTGCATTAATTGTACTTACGTACACAGTAACCCTACCGAAAGAGGTGACCTACTCAGTCATACACATACTACTGGCTAATGTGTAAGCTTGCATGCATTGTGTGATTTGACATTTCACATTTGTAAGTAAGTCACATAGTGGTTGTTAACTCGGCTTTAAGAATAAATGGGCCTAAAGGAAACTCTCTAGTGGACAGGCAGATCACAATGATTTACTTACAAATTTTTTCAGCATGGCAATATTATATACATAAATATGTTGTTAGAGACACATTAAAAAAGCAGACAGTTTACTTACACTTTGAAAAACATACTTGGTTAGGTACAGTTTTATTTACCTACCCATAACTTCGTAATATGATTTCCTGAATCTTACATCAGTAAAGTAAAATTATTACACAAATACTAATAGCTTTAGAATGCCAAAATAACACTTTCACACAAAATTAAGTGTTAATACTAACTGGCTGATCCAAAAATTATTTTTATTTTATGGATGATCCAATTTTTGCTTGGAGTTTCTGATGAAACTACTGCCTTCGTAATTTTGCTCGGGTTTGCATGTGTCGGCCACAGGCAACTCTGTTCAACACTGCTTAGCCACTCTCCTGGTACAACCTGAACACCATCTTCAAACTCCACGATCCAAGAGGACATCTCCTAGTGAATATTCACAATATACCTTATTGTACATGATATCTTCTCTCCACAGAAAAACATGCAAATAACTGAAAAGGTTTTTATTATTTAACACAAATAATAGAACTTAACATAATACAAAACCATCTTTAAGTAAGAGAGCCATATATTTTCTAAAAAACTAAAAAAATAACGTGTTACAACTAACAATTAAGCCTCTACATTCACCGAAAGTAGACAATAGAAAGCCTAGGAATTGTGGAGTAAAAGATAAACTGGGAGAAAAAATTACACAGAATTTAACTGTATGGACGTAAAATTTGTGCAAAGAACTTAACCTTACCTAACCTAAACTAACCCAGGACCATATAATTTACCCAAAATGGAGAACATGCATATGTCGGGAATTTCACTATAACCATTACAAGCATTTAGAGTTATTGCTAAATTACATGCGTGCCAATGCAGACACTTGCCATAAATGTAACAAATTCATAGATTTTCAAACGGAATGATTACGGTTTGTTACAGGATTGATGTCACTCTGCGAAAATCCCTAGGCAGGTAGTCACCTTTCCCAAGACAAAGTCAAGCTGTTTACATTACCGTGTTTCACCATTTAGGAGTTGCAAAACAATTTTAAACCGCAATATGTTTGTGTTAAAGTCTTTGAGTGAGCGTGTAGTATGTAGGATATTTATCGTGGTGGTGGATTGTGCTATACATGCTTGATAATTCCTTGTATATTATCTGACTTATTGTTTTCGTTCCTAATCCGAAAACAGGATATATAAACATAAAAATGTTCGGATACGAATACAATGGTTAGTTGCTGATTGGTCAATAGTAACAAAAGGAAATTACGCTTTTGAAGCTCATTTTATATAAACAACGGACTTTCATTCAAACTTCAACATCTTCTAAATATATGTAGCCAGGCTATCTGTGAACAATATTATAAACAATATTCGCAAGGCTTTCCAAGATTTTGGAAACATTTTATTGTGATAAATTTAGAATTTTTGTGTGGGTCATAAAGCTGCATTTTACCATGTGTTTTAGAGTGCGTGTTAATTGTTATGTAGCTGTATTTGTCTAGATTTATTGCATTATCCATTAGTCACAAATAATTGACATTTTTGTTGATTATATCACTGAATTTAAGTTTCGACGTTATTACATATTGCGAATAAAGGAAACAAATACATCTTTGTGGGAAAGGATATGTAACAGCATCCATACTATGCAACAATTTGGAAGAAAATTATTTTTTATTTTATGTGTGTTAAAAAATGTAAAAACTGTTTAATAATGCTTTATGATAGTTGGAAGGTCTATAAAGAACAGGATAATGGGGAACATGCACAACATATTTTTATATTTTAATTCAACTACTCTGGCATTCGTAAATAACAAACACATTTTACTCTAATTTCTACGTGCTCAATATGTATTATCGACAAAAACTTAACATACTGTAATTTAAAAATTGGAATTTATTGGTTTGTGGACATGCGCCATTGCTCGTGTTTTGTTGACCAAACATGTATTGAAATACAAAATGACAAAATACAAAACAACACACAAAAAAAAACAGAAAACGTAAGAAAAACAATTCTAGAGAACTTTGAAGTTATGAACATGACGGGAATGAGGGTGGATGAGATGGTGATGAGGAAATACTAGCGTGTTTTAAGATCGTTCCCGTCTAGGCGCCAGCCGGTTATACGGAGAACCGGCACTCAGATGTTACGAGTGGAGTTATCTCAGGGTCGTGTGGCCGACGGCCGGCTTCAAAATCTCCTCGTCCTCCGCCGTTCTACTTACTCAGGGGAGTGTTTTGGCCCTCCCCACTCTCATATCCATACACACACAATGCACTCGACAGGGATTTCGGGCACCTGTACACCCATTTAAACACTTACGTCACCAGGTTGTAGGGTCCCGTGCCCTGAAACACCGTGAAGCGGCAAAGTCAATAATAACACAAATATGTATAGGCAAGGTGTTATTATTTACTCACATCGGTCTCCCAGTACAAACACAATCCTGGCGATGTATGAAACGGATCCGGACCTGGCCCGTCCGGTAGGCGACGTGGTAAAATTCCCACGTGGTGGGAAGTGGAAAATTACGGTATGAAAAGCCCCTAGGCGCGGAACGAGTCGACAGGGGAGAGGGGTTAACCCGGGCACATAAATTACGATAAATTACTGTTCCAGACGAAGAAAGAAAACGACTATTGCAGTGAATGATAAGACACAAGAGATGCTGGTGCCCGGGTGACCATAGCCGAACCGCTTCTACACGCCGCCAGTAGTCAACTGCCGAAGCCTTGGCGGGCTCAGGGCGACCTTACTGCTGAGCGTGCCAAAACTTCGTTCACACATAAAATACTTACAACATATAAACAAAGCACTTGGAAAATTTGTATAAAATTTAGGCTTGATGATTAATGGCCAAAAGGTTGTTTGGAATGTTCATTTTTATGTTATGAAAATTTTATGTTGGACAATATTTTACGTTACGTGCATTTAAATTACATTAATAACAGAGAATTATTTTAATATTGTCAAATGAAAAATCTAGAGAGCAATGTTATTATAAAGAAAAGTATTTTAACAATTAGAAGTTTTAAAGAATTTACACGGCAGAGGTTGCCGGTTGGACAAGTTCAATATTACGTAAGGCGCAGGGGTGTTTCTACCCGAGTTTGAGGTTAGACCTGACAAGTCTTTCCCGGGGGCTGAATTTTGGGGAACAAGGTTACCCCTGGCCTAGAACGTCTCTTTATCACACTACACACGTGTCCCCTTTTCCCTCACTCACACAGAACACTCGCACTGACACGTCGTGGTTCACAGCGTGTTTGTGGCTTTTAGGCTTCATGGGGCGTATTCCCAGCAATTGCCGGAGGTCAAGAGGGTTTGTTTTATGGCTGGACATTATGTTTGACTGCGGGGGCGGTGTCGGGACGCCGTGGCCTCTTGGGACCAAGCTGCCGGGCGCTTTCCCATATGCGCCCGTAGTACTGGTATCCAGGTGTGTTCCTGCACGCGTGGTGCTCACGACGGGCTGTTCCGAGGACATGCGGCTGGTCCGCGTCAAACACTAAAATATCTTCAAAAAATCACTTCACAGTTTTAAAAGAGCCATTATTTGTTCATGTATCTTACAAAGGGCTTTAAACAACACATATTAGTATGTATTATTGGTAATCTGAGAAATACTCTTTTCACCATGTACACTAAATTTATCATGTTTTCACACCTTAAAAAAAATCCTCAAAATCAAAACATTTAAAGATATAAAAAGTTCCCCATCCAGTCAACCACCCACCTGTCATCTTAATTATCAGAATCACTGTAAGCCATTGTTCATAAAACTAGGAATATTGATTATATTAAATTGTTATGTACTAGGTCTTACAATGTATGCACCATGTAAAGAAACATGATAATTATGTTTCTAGGAATCTTGTCCATCCCTACCAAACCCAGAATAGGCCCAATTACTTTCTGGATACTTCAACCCATAAATTAGCAAAATGTCTAAAACAATATCTCCAATATTTTTGTACGATTGTGTATTGAAAATATCTTACAGATGCAATAATACAATCAAACAATACATCAAAATGGGAATTAAATTACAGTATATCCATGATTCTGATATTACGTTTTTGAAGGGACTCATATATATATATATATATATATATATATATATATATATATATATATATATATATATATATACACACTTTATGTGAGAGAAAACATCATAAGAAATTTTGTACAATGAAACAGCTTATGAAACCTAATAAAAACAGCCTTAACTTATAGCCAGGAAAATTTTATAACTGGGTTCATCGTAGAGAGGTTCACTGTATTTAACAGGTTGCCTCCGACTACCAATGTCTGCCGTAAAGGTGTTTTTAAACCTAAAACAGAACAGTGGTTATTTTTGTATCCCCTCTATAACCGTGAATTCTAGGCCTTCAATTGTTTAATAAGTTGTGTTTAGCACATAATGCACATTTTTAGATTCTATATATTTTAAAAGAGTCTGTACAATTGGTAAATTTTAAATCCTTAAATTAGTGAAAATTTTGCTATTCAAACTATGTACATTTAAAAAGTAAAATTTTTAGGCATATTTTTAACACTAAATTTTTTAACAATTGTATCATTGTCTTTCAAATATTATACAGGTTGAACAACAAAATTAATTTATTCATCATTACCTGGTAGTTGTTTCATTGTTATAAACTTACTAAGTTATCAACTTAAAAAATTAAAGCTAGCCTATATAAACTAAAAAGAAAACTGTTTCAAAAGCTTAGCAAATAAATAGCCTACATCCACCATATATAACTGCCAGTGATATTAGCAAGGTGTTTGATAGCAAAGGCCTAAATAATAATATATTAATGATAAAATCTATAAAATAGGCCTACCTTTTATGGTGGTACTATATGAAAAATCTTCATTACTTCATATGGCAAGCTGAGACAATTATCAAAATAATACTACCATATATTTTTTTCATAACATTATGTACACTATGGTACTACTGCTGTTCTGTTTAACAAGTAGTCATGAAACAATAGGCATGTAATTGCTTCCCACTTATGGCCAATCCAGAATGTGAAGTCGGCAGTTGGCTACTAATGTATACATTTTGCTTTGAGACAGGACAGACACTATGAAAATGCACATTCTTCTAATATGGAGCCTACATAGGATATTATTAGTAACCTTCACTTTTGTTATTCACGAAAACGTATTTCGAATTTCCAAATGGCCACGATGAAATTTTACAAACATTCAACATGTATTCTGAAAGTTTCAACATGTATTTTGAAAGTCATGCATCAGTGTAGATCTCGACTCAACAGCATTGCTGGAGGATACAGCGAGGAGACTTTGAAATAGAGCTTACGAAGACTAGAAGTTACACTGTTAAATTTATGCATAATGTTTTTCGAAATTCCAACATTATTGCAGTTCATAGGCTATACAGATAGGCCTAACATAAACAATTGCTGCTACCTAGTCCCCGACTGCAGACAACGAAACTACAGAACAGCATCACTGACAATACACATGGTCATGTATGCGACTACCAACTGAGAAGTCCTACGTAAAAATATTGTTAGGTTAGGAATTTTAGGTTAGTTTAGGTTAGGTAGTTAGGTTAGTTTAAATAAGATTGTATTAGTTAAGTTAGGTAACATAACTTTACCTAACATAATGTAATGTTAGGTCAGGTTAGGTTACCTAATCTATTCTAACTTAAACTAACCAAATCTAGCTTAAACTAATCTAAACTAACCTAAATTAACTTAACAACCTACACTAACTTAACAAAAATTTTTTTACGTAGGACTACTTTGGATGTCACTGGAAACATTTTTCATCAATAAACTATAGGTCTAAAATCAATAGTTTGGCCGATACACAATAAGTGGCTAAACTTGATATTTAGTCATACACTAAAAACGAAAAAAAACAACACTGACGTCCCCGAGATGTCGCCAAGAGATACGTTACGGCAACGTCAGAAGAGACACTGGAACCGACGTAGGACGTGTTGCACATTGACTTAACTTTTCGATAATCAATTAACTCTCGCACATATCATAACCACTACAGAAAACGTATCAAAATCATAAGAGTCA
>PNEQ01110573.1:15049-53256 GCA_003012365.1 Medauroidea extradentata
CAATGAAACAACTTCACAAATCTAAGCAGCACAATTTATACGATTAGCTAGCTATGCCGATTACACAGCAAATATATTATTCGTCTCACGCACCCCGTTCACTAAAGTACGAAAATAAATAAATACGTACATCCTTGGGTGAGGCAAATATTGAGGTCACAAACTGACGTCCCCAAGACGTCAGCAAAGGGACGTAGCGCCGACAAGGACGCGTAGCACACTTTCTTAATAAGGGACAAAATGAAGAGAAAACCGACACAAAACACGCTCAAATAATCTTAGGCCTGACAAAACTGCATAAAACGCTATAGCATATACAATTTTAATTACCAAAACTAGTCCACATCACAAATTGAACACACAAACATTTACAAGTATTTTTCGTTAACCTCATGCCATTTTGTTTACAGTCTCGCCAACATCGCAAAGTGACTTGGGTGAACTGTATACACAGGATTTTTAATTATTTCGAATATAATTACATATTTAATAAAAGCAATGCTTATTTTCAGAGTAAAAGTACAAAAATTTATAGCTAAAATGGATGCCATTTCTTTTATAAACGGGTTTATCTGGAGTGTTAAAGAAGTTGGTCGAAAGTTTGACGTCGTGGCAACGTCACGGAAAGTCATGTACGCGATTGGAACACGAGGTCCCTAAAAAACACGTCGCTGCGACGTTGAAAATAGACACATACTTAATG
This sequence comes from Medauroidea extradentata, assembly GCA_003012365.1. Classification (NCBI taxonomy): domain Eukaryota; kingdom Metazoa; phylum Arthropoda; class Insecta; order Phasmatodea; family Phasmatidae; genus Medauroidea; species Medauroidea extradentata. Next base: position 15,753 of record PNEQ01110573.1, read on the forward strand.
GTTTCAACGGACCACGTCGATTCGACGTCATTTTTTGTGACGTGACCACATTTCGACATTGCCACGTCCCGGTGACGTCCCTGCGACCAAGTGTGCTGTATGGGTAGGTATGAAACGAAAAACACATATGACTTAGGACGGTTTGGTTTATTATATACTGTCATATATGTAAGACAAATTGTAACTATCTACATGAGGTGTGACTCTTTGGAGTCGGATATGGCAAGGTCCATGACTATTGTTGTTGAAGACAGCATAGCTGCAGCATGTAGTAACATTTGAGGGTGGAAATAAGTCCAGAGTAATCCAGAATTAATTGTGTGTTTTATTGATTACAAAACAACATAACATGGCCCAGTCGGTTATTGTTTGTTCAAGAGGGAAGAAAATATGATAATATGTAAAGTAAGTGGCGAAAACTAGACATTACGTGGGGTGAATATATTTTAGCAAGGTAGAAAATTCAACATCATGAATCAACTCAAGCAACCAGTAGAGATGAGTTGGGAAGGTAATTTGGCTGTCAACTTTAAAAAGTTCAAGCATCAATTTGATATATGTATTTGGCCTTAGGAGGAAATAAGCAAGAGGAAGCTGTTCAGGTGGCTATCTTACTTCATATAATGGGAACAGAGGCTCAGGAAATTTTCGAATCATTTGAGTTATCGGAAGATCAGAAGAAGGATTTAAAAACTACGATGAAGTCATTTGAGGATCATTGTATTCCGAGGACGAATGAAAGTGTAGAGAGGTATGTGTTTTTTAAGAGTGACCAACAGGAAGGAGAGGATATTGACACGTATATAGCAGAACTAAAAAGATTGAGTAAAAGTTGTGTTTTTGGGGAAATGCATGACGGTTTAATTAAAGATAGAATAATTAGTGGACTGCGAAACTAAGAAGTAAAAAATAAGTTGTTGAGAATGAGTGACTTGACTTTGCAAAAGTGTATACAAATTTGCAAAGCAGTGGAACTTACAGAACTACAGTTGCAGGCGCTATCCAAACAGAACAACAGTGTAGAAGTGAATCGTGTAGTATGCAGTGGTTGCAAGAAACAAGAGCAAAGGGGAACCTACAGACAGAAGACGGCTGAAGATATAAGTAATCCTGGACATCCAGAATCAAAGAGTAAATGGGACCAGCAGAATAGCAGATGGCCACAAATGTGAGGGATCATCAGTCTAGCAGTGAGAGGCCAAGGCAACCACCAGGATTGGAGAGCGAGCAGAACAGACAACAATCAACTTCCTATCAGCAGGGAGGCAAATACTTCCAAGGCAATAAATGGATGCAATGTGGTAGATGTGGTAAATACCATGATCCCAAGGTAAGTCCAGCATTCAACGAAACTTGTAATATGTATAAAAAATGTGGACGTTTTTCTCAGTGTTGTAAAACTAAAGTGGTATCACAAGTACAAACACGAGAGTATGAACCTCTCACACAGTATGATAATGATTGTAATGATGAACTGTTGGAGTGAAATTTAGAGAATGTGTTGATGTTGGGAAAGGTACATGTACAGAGTGGGACACACCAGGTAGAAGACTGGAGTGAAAAAGTAATGATTAAGAGTAAATATGTAAAGTTAAAATTGGACACGGGTGCCCAGGATAATGTAATGTCTGAGGACTTGAGTAAACATCTTCAACTTAAAATTTTACCCACAGAGGTTAAGCTGCAAAATTTTAATGGTTCTCCCATTGTAATAATTGGCAGATCAATTGCGAAGGTGGATTTTAAGAATAGAAAACAAGGTATTTTAGAATTTCAGTTTGTCAAGTCTGGTAAGAGTACTCAGTCAGTTTTAGAGTTACTCAGTATTTCTCATTTTGACCTAGCGCAGAAAGTGGATAGTGTTACCACACCAGTAACAGCAATTTATCATGATATTTTTGAGTGTCTTGGGTGTATAGAATATATGTATGATATTAAGATGAAACATGATGCAGTACCACAAACAGAAGCATGCAGGAAGGTACCATCATTTTGTTTGCTAGGCCCATTGAAAACTGAATTGATAAAACTGATGGACTTAGGGATTATCAAACGTGTCACTGAACCCACAGAATATGTGCATTCATTAGTAATTGTAAGAAAACCTGATAAAACTCTAAGAATCTGTCTTGACCCTCATGCATTGGACAAGGCTATAGTAAGGGAGGTGTATCAATTGCCCACATTTGAGGAATTAGTGGCAAAAATGCCCAATGCGAAGTTATTCACAATCCTGGATTGGTGCAAGGGATTTTGGCCAATTCCTCTAAGTCAGCTACTGACTACTTTCAATACACCATTCGGTCGATTTTGTTTTACAAGGATGCCATATGGTCTTTGTTTGGCACCTAAAGGGGTTTTCCATAGGTGTTTTGTAGAGATATTTGGAAGTTTGGAGGGTGTACAAATATATATTGATGACTTGATTGTATGGGGGCTACCAAAGAAGAACATGACCAGCGGTTAGAGAGGGTACTGCAAACTGCGAAAGAAAAAACAGTAGGTTTTAACAAAGCAAAGTGTAAGTTTGGTGTCACTAAGGTTACATATGTGGGACACATACTATCGGATCAGGGGATCAAACCTGATGAAAACAAATTTAAAGTTTTAACTGAAATGCCAGAACTGAAAAGTAAAAAGCAGTTGCATACTTTTTTAGGTATGGTGACCTATGTAGCAAAATTTGTGCCTAAGCTTGCTGATAAGTTATATCCGTTGAGAAAACTACTAAAGAAAGATGTAATGTGGCAATGGACGGAACATAAGAGTAATGCTTTCAATGGGATAAAAGAACTTTTGACAATGGGTCCGATTTTACAGTTTTTTTAACGCTAACGAGAATATTGTAATGTCGGTAGATGCATCAAGCTATGGGCTGGGAGCAACTTTGTTGCAAAAAGACCTACCTGTAGCATATGCATCACAATCACTGACTGAATGTCAGCAGGTATATGCACAAATTGAAACAGAAACATTGGCAATGGTCTATGGATGTGAAATATATAGGCAGTATTTATATGGAAAACATTTCGTTATAGAGACAGATCACCAACCTTTGATATCTGTATTCAAGAAGCCTTTGAATCAGTGTCTACTTCGCTTACAGAGAATGCGATTAAGGTTACAAGAATATGATTTCGAGTTAAAGTATGTTCAGGGGAATGATCTAGTAATAGCTGATATGCTGTGAAGGGTTAAAGTAAATCATGACACGAAAGTGGACTTTGATTCAGAGGTAGAAGCCCAGGCATGTGTAATGAAAGAAAAGTTACCCATGACTCAGGTCAGGTATGTCGAAATACAAAGGGAGTCAGAGAAAGATGAGGAATTACAGTGTGTGATGAGATATGTTATTAAAGAGGGTTGGCCAAATCTATGTGCAGAATGCACAGACTATGCAAGACCCCATTAAAAGTACAGAGATGAGTTGTTTGTGTATGATGGTTTATTGTACAAGATAAATCAAATTGTAATTCCTAAAGTACTTAGAAAATATATGCTAGCTAAAATTCACTATAACCTTTTTGGGACTGACGAATGCAAAAATAGAGCTCGACAGCATTTGTTTTGGCCCAGAATGTCAGCAGAAATGGAAAATTTTGTGGGAAATTGTGAGGCATGTCTTCAATTTCAAAGGAGACTTACTAAAGAACCTATGTTGCAAAGAGAGTGTGAAGACCCATGGCTCATGCTAGGAAAGGATTTATTCTGTTTAATAGTAGACAGTTTAAGGACTTTGCAAAAGAGTGGGGTTTTGAGCACATCACATCCAGTCCCAATTATCCGGCATCAAATGGAATGGTAGAATGACAAATACAGACTGTAAAGATAACGCTTAAGAGGATAGCTATAGAGGATAAAGGTAGTGCTTTAGCTTTGTTAGAACTTAGAAATACACCAGTTTCTAGCTTGATACACACCCCAGCAGAACTTTTATGTAACAGGAAGGTTCGAAGTGTGTTAAACTTACATGGAGTAATAGGTAAAATGTTTGATCTGAGACAAATTGTGGAGGAATTCAGAAAAAGAAACAAAGTCACAAAGTTCTACTATGATAGAAATGTTAAAACTTTGCCAGAACTGACAGAAAGGGATATAGTATATTATGAGGGTGCTAAAGAGGGACGGAGATCAATGAGGAAGGGACGCATACAGAACATGAGTAATGTAAGCCCTAGATCGTATCTAGTATAAATGGAAAATGGAAATGTAGTCAGGAGAAATCGACACCATTTGCATAAGGCAGGAGAACAAGTTCCATTCGAGAATGTTGTAGGGTCAGAACTAGTAGAACAGGAGGGTAGTTTTGTAACAGAAATTGAGGATGACAGAAATGTAGAAGTGGGAAAGCAGAAAGAACAGAGTACTCTGGCTGCAGAGTCAGCACCGGGTGAATTGAGCAATTTTAGTAGTGGTCTTGCAGCTACACCTTGTGAAAGATAAACTCGAAGTGGGAGAGTATGTAACAAACCTAGATTCTTGAATGATTTTGTGATAGAGTAAGTTTAGACTCTGATTTGATGTTTATTGATGAAAAAAAGGAGATGTCATAGACATAGACATGAGGTGTGACTCTTTGGAGTCGGATATGACAAGGTCTACGGCTATTGTTGTTGAGGGCAGCATGACTTCAGCATGTAGTAACGTTTATGAGTGGAAATAAATCCAGACTAATCGAGCATTAATTGTGTGTTTTATTGATTACAAAACAACATAACATATACTAAGGTGTTAGCAGTGCAGGCGCGAGTTCAATTGTAATAATAAATATATCAGTCAGAGAATAATATGACGAGATGATTACGAAGAACACGTTTAAGGTTGAGAAGCTAAAGCATCTACAGTAGTACATGATGCAAATACTTATAATAAAAATGTAACTGTACTGAAGTGGTTACCTTTCTGAGGTAGTCTGGAGACATATTGAAATTAACTCGGCAAGAACTTTTGGGTATGGAAGAAAATTCAGTTTGATAATCTTGAGAAGAGTTGGAAAATCACAGAGTTAATAATAGAATGCATTGTTGGAGTGCGATTACACTAAACCGGTACCATATTCAGACACACATTGCAGGGAAGCGAACAGGACGATGCACGTACTACTGTATTACATTTATGAAATTGGATGAATAAGAGATGATTATGTAAGGTTCTACGCTACGTGATTTACCTATGACTACAAATCAACTCGGAAGTAAAAATTGAACGGTATATGTTCGATATTTCCTGTAACTAGTGGGAATGGTGGCAGTGAAGCAGAACTTATTTACATCAGTAAATAAGTTATGAAAAAAAAGTGCTGGGGTTGAGCAACTTAAACTAGCACTGCGGTAGATTCACCTCTGTTGGCGATATCTTCGTCGGTGATGACTACCACTACCACCATGACAATGACCATGACGGCGCATGGGACTTCCTTGTCAAAACCAGCAGTATATGACAATAATAATTATTATGACTTAAATACTTTTTTCTTGTAAAAAAAGTAAAGACAGGATTGAAAAATTGCAAAGTATGAAACTGAAGTAGTTGATCTGGTATGGAAGCTGGCCAGTGATATTAGATTGGGTTATGTAATTTGCATATCTACGAGTTGTCGTGTTCGTGTAACTGCTCACTCAGCAGAGAGAAGGTCATATATGCATATATGTACTGTAGAAGAGTGTGATGATCAGTTCAGACAGGCTCTGACAGGACTATTGGAGAGGGAAGGTAGAGTTGTGAGGGGGTATTGGTTGGTGGGTGTTGGTAGGTGCGGGGGTGGTGTGTTTAGCATAATTAGTATGAATATGAAATTATATGTCAGTTTCTTCGATGGAGTGATGTTGATCAGATAGTGTACACCATGTTTGAAAGTAGTTGAAGAGTTTTGCATATGTAGGTATCCAGAATAATTTGTTATTTTTTAAATGAATGATTGATTTTATCGGAAATGTAAATAAATGTAGCTAGTTTGTTACGAGTATGAGTATAGATGTTGGTTTTCTGCAGGAAATAAAGTTAGTATAGTTATAATGAAAAATATTAATTGTAAAGGTTTTCAATAATTTTTCGGAAGTTTTTATTGGGAATCGATCGGATATAGCTAAGAAGGAAGTGACGATTAGGTAGTATTAATTAATGACATTTAAAAATATAGTTTAAAATTATTTAAACAATATTTTTATTTTAAAACAAAAATTCATCGATTAATTTTGAAATTGATGCTCAATATGAAGTCTAAATTGATGGTCATTACTTCTCATGGTTGTCTAGCGGATATGTGAAGATATAGGTGACATGCTCTTTTAGTGAACATTAAAAAGGAAGTATAATTTTTAGACGAAGGATAAGAAAGTGGTCTCAAAGTAGGGGAAATGGAGGGGGAAATTCATCATGTGACTAACAGCTAATTAAAATACTTCTTGGTTAGCATAGGGGAGTGGAAGTGGGTAATAGGGGAAGGGGTATGGTGACTTTATATATACATGTAAAAAGTGGTGGGGGTCAGTATGTTGATGGAGCTCGTCTGGGTAAGATGTGTCGGTGATTATTTAAATAATTTGTATGTAAAAAGTTTTTTTATTAAATAGTTTCTTGTTAAAAATTTTTAACATAAAAAGATTTTTATTACAATTTTGTTTGTTAAATATGTGTGGTGTTATAATGGAATGCGAAATCGAAAATTTTTAGGAAGCTTAGGAAGAAACCCCAAGATGGCAGCTAGAAACAAAATAGTGTCCGGAAACAAGATGGAGGTAATTATTTTCCGGGATTTTTCGGATTTTTATTTTGTTTAATTTTTTTAAATTTAAATTTTTTTTTAAATTTTTGGAATTTTTATGAATTTTATGGAATTTTAGACATTTTGGAAATGTTTGGCAATTTGACACTCGGTGACCTTGGTGTCAAGGTCAAAGGTCAAGGTAATCCATAATGGCGACCAGAGCCATGAAGTCACAACATGGTTGGTGGGGCCTCACAGCGCCTCACACCGACTCCATGTCCTGGAATCGGCCAAATCACACTACTATTGTGTATAACATACTTATATTTTCCATTTCCAATGATATTTTGTGTATTAAAGAAAAAAATGTTGGTTTTATAACATTAGCTGAACATCAAAATCTACAGCGATTGTCAAATATATATTTTTCCAACTTGTTGCCAACGTTCAACCAACCATTAAAATTCTCAAAAATTATTCATAATTTAATTTGCCCTGCTGATAAATTTCACAAAAATTTAGTTTTATAAAATTTAGGTTGGCTGACAGTGTTGGGTCAACATTGTATTTATGTAAGTGTTTCAAAACAACATAATAACCAACAGTTCCAGATGATTCCCAACTGTTGGCCCAACGTATATTGCTACTTGGAATAATTGCTAGTAACTAACGGTTTTCCTTCCAACAATTTTCCTTCACTCTATTAATAAGTTTCTAATAATAAACTGTTATCATACCAACATTTACCCATTATTCTACCTATCAATGAAAAAATTACTATGTAACGTATTGAGAATTTACTTTGAATTAAGGGTAGCGGTTTTGTTCTATAGAATGTGTAAATCCAAGTTTTTTTACAAATTAATTTAGTTGGAATTTAATTGAAAAATAATGTTGGCCCAATGTACTTAACTCTGTTAATAACCAACTGTTCTCTCTCTCACATTTGTCCAACACTCAACCAACGAATAAAAAGTTACCATTTTAATGGTTTTCTTAAAAAAAAAATGGCATTATATCATTGTTATTAAATATACTGGTGTTATTTTCATAAAATTAGTTAAGTTGGGTAGTGGATGTAATGTTACGTTTGGCCAACATGTGCATATTTGCTAAAAACCAACAGTTGTCATACTATAATCATCTTTTACCAATGAATAAAAATTTTCTATGAATCGCCTTTTAACTATTTTCTTGGAACTAAGAGGTGAAGATATGTGTTCTATGGAATGAGCAAAGCCTACTTTTTAAATTTATATGGCTGGAATTCAGTGGAAAAATAACGTTGGCCCAACGTACTCAAGTCTGTCAATAGCCAACTGTTCTCTTTATCACCTTTATCCAACACTCCTCCAACGACTAAAATAATATTAGCTGTATTTTAAAAATTTTCTATTAGTTAATATTATATTTATGTTATTGCCTGTTTTGGCATTCTTTATTTAAAATTTGTAAGGTTGGATATTAGTTGTAAAAAACCATTGGCTCAACAAGTTCATATACTCTAACAACCAACGGCTGTTTTTCCAACACTTTCCATCATTCTACCAACGAATAAATAATTTCCATTAACAATATTTGTGGCTGTTTTTTAAAGATAAATTTGTGTCTCTTATGACACATTTTATCACTTGTGCTAATAAAGTACATTAAGTTCGTTTTCAGTTGGAATCTAATGGTGGGCAAATACAATATTTTTATAGGAGTATTCTTACATAAGCTATTTCCATCATAGCCAACCGTCGGTTTAATGTATGGTTTCCAACAGAATATATTGTCAACCTTTCCAACCAATTTCCTACCATTGACCCAACGTATGTTGCTACTGGAGTAGATCCACGAACAATTTAATTTTCGAGCTATTCAGCTTTAAAAATGTCATATTTTCAAAAGCCACCACGAACATTGAAAATGCGTTCTTATTGGCTAACATATTTATCATGTAGTCTTACTTGTTTTTGTTCGCCACCACACTCCAGGCATCGGCACTATTGTGTGTATTGGAATTTGTCACCGACTTACTTAAAAAATGATAAAATTTAGGGAATCTGGTTACATAAAAGTTGATTAAGGAAATTCACCTGTTGTTTGGGCATGCATGGTTGTAGATTTGGTAGTCAAGAACGAATATTAGGCCTATTAGTAGCTCACACATTTCAACGATTTAGATATAAGTTTGGGTTTTTTAAATTTAATTTAAATTCTTGAGACATAATAACTTACTACGAATTCATTTTAATGTTTCAGATCCGGTATATAATCAAAAGTTTAGGTTTGAAAGGTCAGCCGAACGAAGTTCACATGCGTACAAAAAGTGAACCTATCGAGGTAATATTTGGAATGTGTTTAACCAAACCGGGCACAGACTATGTTCGAACATTCTCGTTGCGCGAGGCGGTAAGATAACATGGCAGAGCAATTATTTTATTGCAACTAATTTTTTCTCTCAGTAATTTTTACATTTCTCGTGAACGGCACAGAGATATCTGTGCTGCTATCTCGGTGCAAGTTTCGCCAGACACCACCTACCCCTCGAATTATCGGCCAATCACAGATGCCTTGAACTCGCCTATTAGCTAATGACGTTGTGCAGCCAGTGGAACAGCCAAAACAGTACAACTGCAGGGTTTCGTCGCAATCTGCCAACTATTGACTTCAATTTTTTTACTTAAAATAACTTATTTATTTTATGCTAGCAGTGTTATGTTGTACACAATACAGTATTACGAAAAATATATTTTTGTCGTTCATAGCAGACTATTATGTCTCTTCTTGAAGCTTAAACCACGCAGTACGCTTTGATTTATCATATGGTGCTAAAATTATGATAACATTCCGAGTTAATTGCATTTTACTGCTGCGCAAACGAACTATTATTCACAATTATACTCTTCGAAGTTACAGCCATACTATATTTTACCACTAACTACTTTATTTAACACAATTTCACGACTGAAATGTAAGTATGTCGCTGCAGTTTGTGTGTTATGTACATTTAAATGTAAAGCATCGTGACGTCACAGGAAATCAACATAGTCTTTCACGTTTTTGCCGTGCAAAACAGACTGCTCATTGCATTTCAGTTTTACTGGAGTTACACAGACACAAAGAAAGAAAGTATGGCACTGTTGTTCATTAAATTAAACACACTTTAAATAAAAATATGATACAAAAATAGGAATTTTCCCTATTCTAACTGTAAACTCCCATTGCAACAAATATTTGAAAATCTCATAATTTTTCCTTGTTGATTTTATTTGTCTTTTACCCCCACAATTTCCCTGCTCTTCACAGCCCTGCCCAGTATCAATATTGTAGAGTGTAGAGTGTAGTAGCTTAAAACACATGGTTTGTGTACTTTTTAAAACATAATATGAGGTTAATTCAACAGTTTTCTGGAATTGTTTTCACTATCATGGTATCAGTAGCTGTTATGTATATTTACCGCTACGAGCTGTGTAGATTTTTGCAGCAAAGTTTTAAACGTTAATTAATTATTTTGATTATGAGAAGCAAACGAGAAGGTACTATTTACTGTGCTTCACCTCACAGCATTGAGAATGTCACTCTTGTGTAGAAGGATGAAAATGCACACAAGGGCCTCGGTTCACACTGTGACAAAGTACAAATAGTAATTGGCCAATGGCTGAAGTGCTCAAGTATCATGCATGGCCAGGTAATGATTTCCTATCAGAGTTATTGCATGTAGCCTATTCGCAGCTATCAAGTGATTGTTATTTCTGTCACATTTACCATAAAATTTTCATGAAAGGTGTTGGGTTCTCAATATGCATTAACAGTTTGGTATTGTTTGTTCTTAGGAAGTTTGTGGAGATTTCGTGGGTGTCAGCAAAAGTGCTGCTAGTGTAGCAATCAAAGATGTGACAGCAGCCTTGGCTGGGCAGCTCAGACATCACATAAAGTTGCCTAATACACAAGATGAAATACTGCTGCAATGCAGTACTTCTACGATATTGGTGAATTCCCTGGTGTGGTGGCAACAGTAGACTGCACTCATGTTCATATAGCAAATCCTGGAAGAGATAGAGGGGATGTATTCCGTAACCAACATGGCTTATTTTCTCTGAATGTCCAGGTGAGCTTGGTAATGGGTTGTAAGTAAATTTACGTATTTTATATCAATGTCTTAGTTAGCTTCTCAACTTGGAAAAATATACAACAATACGAAAAAGTTACGTTACTTCTGTATCTACTGCACATTTCAAATATGAATGGTGATAGTAAAGTGGTCAGAATGCTTGCCAATGTGAAAATCCACCAGCCATCGGAATTGTCGCATGTGGGAATGGTGCCGGGATGATGCTGTAGGCTGGTTTATTTTCTCATAGATCTTACATTTCCATAGGCTGTCATTTGCTGAGCGACTCCGTGTTCATATCATGCCACCTTTCAGTGGCTCACAAGACATGAAATTTTACGAGCCATTTCATAAGACGAAACAAAATGTGCTATCTCTGTGTTGTGGTTTGTTATGGTGCTGTAAATGTTTAGTATCGATATGTCTGTGGATGTGGCAATTTACACAGATGTTAATGTTTTCGACCCAGTAAGATGGTGGGTAGATTAGATGACTCAGGGTTGAACCACCTAAGGGATATTTTTTAATTAGGAGCTTTGACATGTGCTATTTCTGAAAGGAATGGTGTAAATGTTTATAGAATTTATCAAATTCATATGTATTTGGTGTACCATAAGCACATTACATAACACAAAGTAAAAAAGCAATGGTTGGCTGCAATTTCTTGTATCATAATGCTCTAATGCTGTCACTTATCTTGTTAGCATAGTGTTATCAGATAACAGTGATATAATATGTCATCAACTTGCACATTTTCTTGTGTAGGCCATGCTAAAAGTTCTTCGTAGAAGTGTTTATTGTCATCAAATATAAACTGCAGATGTTTCCTCAGATCATTTTTTTTTGTTGATTGGTACCCTCCCTTCTGAATATGCTTTCTTTGTAAGTAAAGGAATGTCGTGTTGAGTGGCCAGCTCGTGCGTATGTTGGACCAAGCCATTTATATGCACTATACGTTGTACCATGCCAAATTTCGCACTATAATACTTCATTTTTAAAAAGTTTGAGAATGAATAAGCCTTTTTTTCGTGCCTGGGAATGTTTCTTCTTGATGATTCTATTGACAAGCAATTAGTTTTAAAGAGTCCATGACCCCAGTCCTTGCCATTTAAAATGTCACCAGTATCTACCGTCTTTACAGTAAATTTGAAATGCTTGCTTGCTGTGATAAGTATTTCAGTATATTCATGAGGTAGAAACATGCTGTTATGCTTTCTAATCACTTTTATAGCAATTGTAAAATTCCTATCATTCGGGAGGAATGAATGTCTTCTTATAGGAAAGTAGTGTGTCACTGTGTTAAACCGTCCAGTGTTTACAAAAGTAATGAAAAAATTAATTATTGTATGGTTGTTGTTCTGGTCAGGACAAGTATCTGTGAAATTGTGTAGATGTTTTGCAGTTGTAAGAATTTCAATATTAATGTAGCCTAACAAAAACTTAGCTACCTCATTCGCACCTTATTTGGCAATACCTTCGTGGTAGGTTACAACATCGCTTTGTTTTGTCCTAAATTGTGGATGTTAAATACATTGTAGGTTAACTGTCTCATATAAAACACTTCTTGTACAGAAATTACAGGAAGTTGCAGATTTTGCAAGAAATCCATAGATATGGCAACCACTGAATCATTATCAAGGCATTTTGATTTTACTGCTTCCACCTAGGCATAAAATCTCTTTGCTCTTCGCTTATGCACTAACAACTCTGCAACTGCTATTCTTTTGGCCTCATCGTTTAGTGAGGGACTTTTGATTTTTATCCCAAGTTCCTCGCACCTACAGCAAGTGACTATTTGAGTCTGCCAAATGATAAGTCAAAATGCTCACGAAATATTTTGAGATGGAATTTGTATTTCACATTTAGTGCTGGGTACTTGTCAGTAAACAAAGAGTGCATAGTTTTGACTAGCAATGTTTCATTCAAGTAGTATTTCTATTTTCCACTGTAACGAGAGATTTTAGTAGGAAAGGTGCTATGTGATCCTTAACAGTAATAACAGTACTACCTGGTATAGCATTCCCAGAAATGTTTTGTCCTCTCTTATCTTTTGGACTTTTCCCTTCTCTGAGCAAGGAAGAAATTCAGCTGACACTGCCAGTTACAGCATGCAGATTTGAAAATGCTGTTTTACATTCTTCAACCTTACTCTTGAGCTGTTGACACTTGAACGAACATGACTTTGGTGTGCGTTTTTCACCTTGACTAAAACGCCTCTGTTTGATATTGCATACAGCACTAAGTTCCTGAAGATATGCATCTTGCTCATTCTTCGATGCCAGTGACCTAAATCTGTCCCGTATTTCTCTTCAATCACCAACAGGTTCACAGTCAAAACAACTGTATCTGCACCTGCACAAAAATTAAAGACAATAAATTTAATACAACAAACGTTTAGTATATTAAACAGGTTAAGCGATATAAGATTAAACACAACAATCAAAGCAAAAAGCTTGTGTAGCATCACACATCACATTCTATGGGCGACAATGTTTTAAAGGCTATGCATTGGGACAACATTAAAAGACAACTACTACAAAAAGCCATATTAAGTTCAATATGTAATTTTAAGTGAACGGGACTTGCCTTGTTTATTTTATCAACAGCATAACTTGTGGTTTTACATTTTAAAACCAAACAGTTGTAAGAGAGAACACTTACTTGCAATCGCCTCCTTGAACAAGCGCTTGTAGTGTATTGCCATTATAGTTGGTGTAACTTTCGCCTTGGACTCACGCATTTTGATAGCATCACGCTTGTACAACTTACATTGTCCTTTTCTTTTTCCATTTTCAGTAAGCACATAATTTTCACTTTCACACTCAATGTCTAGCAGCTGATCATAAATAAATGGCATTCCAGGTGGGCCAACATGTGTAATAAAACTTTATCTTCACCATAAAGAAATCAGTTCAACTAGTGGACAGAAAAACAGTACATGTCATTGACGTGTGTCATTTCTCCAGGGACTGCAATAATGTGGGGCTATGTATGTAACATTTCTAGGCATCACAGATGTGCTGTTTCTGCATGAACTTATCGGGATTCATATGCAAAAACACATCATTGCAAAACACATTTTGTGAAAAATAGTGACACGTGTTGTTTCTGCAACGACCGATTCAACTATACCAAGTTGAAAACAATTCATAAAATGACTTTTACTTTACGAAACACTTAAGAAATTACTGTATGTGTAAACCTGTTTGAAAATTTTAATTTTTTTGAACTTAAAATGCTCTGTCAAATTGTAATCACGAAAGGAAAAATAACTTTTATTTTTTAAAATCTTTTGGTCGAGCTATTTGTACATCAGCTAGTCTATTGGTGGTTCTTAATGCTAATGGCCACGGAGAACCAATTGAGTGAAAATTACGTGTCCATGCATGGAGTTGCACTGCAATGGAAGGGTGGGGGAAATGACAAATCCTGGGGAAAACCTGTCGACCAGACACACTGTCCAGTACAGTTCACACAAGTGCAGTCTGGAGCGGCTCTGCATGAGATCGAACTTTGATCACAATGGTGGGAGGCAAACACTGCGACCACTTTGCTACTTCAGACCCCAGTTATACATACAAAGTGATGTGTTTCTAATTGTTCCACATAAGTTATTTTACAACTTATAACAAAAACATGGCGACAAACTTTGACATGTTATTCCTAATTCTCTTTCTATTCGACACAGACCATGGGTTCGGAACATAAAACTTTCTATTTTCAGTTCAGGAACAACATGATTAAGTTTGTCATTATATTTAAGTTCACTTGTATATTAATACTGAATATACAATATTTTGAGTTGTGTGGCATGTAGATGTGGGTGCTCATGCGAAAACACTCGACATCTGTGCCACCAGACCTGGACCATTTCATGATTTGAAGGATCTGGGCTGAAAGTGTGTTTTGAAGAACATCGCATAAGAGGATTAATGCTTGGAGACAGTGGTTACCCATGTCTTCCATATCTACGGACACCATTGCTTCATACCCATACACAGGCAGATCAAAACTACAATGCTGCTCACATTTGCACAAAAAATGTCGTTGAAAGAACATTTGGAGTGTGGAAACGTAGATTTCGTTGCCTGACAAAAGAACTTGAAAAACAACCTCAAATTGCAGTAGCTGTAATTTACGCTATTGTTGTTTGCATAACATTAGTAATGATGTTAATACTCCCATGCCAGAAGATGAATACCCATGGGTGAACGAAGTTGCTGATGAAATTATAATTGATCACATATTTCGAGATGATTTTATTCGCCGTCACTTTACATAATTTGTGGGTGTTTCACTGTAACTGAAACTTTTGCAGGACTATTTACTAAAGCCAGTTCTACAATATGTCCAAATCGTTACCGTTAAACAAAATTAGAAACGAATTTCTAGCCTACAGCATTGCTGTCAGAAACTATTGTACAGGAAAACTGTCCATTGTAATCAGTATTAACTTGTCCATGTAAACAAAAAATATATATATCATCAACACATTTAGAATTAAAAATGTATGTTCCAAAACTTTGAACCTATTCACCCTGTTTTACAGTAACAATTGTCATGCCTATTTTCTATAACAGATTCCTATTCATTGCATATTACAAATTTAACACACTCCAGAGGGGTCTAGTTTTAGGTTGAACAGATTTTGTAACCTAGAAATTCCTGAGTGTTTCTGTTACATTTCCTAATTGCATAGTACCCAGAAACCACTATGGTCACGTAACTGAAATATTTTTCATTTTCACCCAGCTTCAGAGCAACAAACCTAGTGTAACAATGAATGGTATGCTGAATATGTGTGTGTTAAGGTTTTAGACAAATTAAGGATGTACAGTAAAACGTTATTATGATATGAAATAATTCAGTGTATGATCCTCACTATAACAGGTAAGGATATAAAATAATTTTAATTTATAATGAATTTTAAACACCTCGTTATAACAGAGTTCTTGCTATAACAGAATTCTATTGTATAGACTACATTCAAATAAAAAATCTTGTGTCGAGCTACTTTTGTGAGATACTAGAATGTATAGTCTGTTTCGTCGTGTAAGTTTTCCAAATTTTTACAATTCTCTTCCGAGAAATGTGTCTAACAGCTCCATTGTGTTGATCTTTATTCTATTGTAGCTTCTTGGACAGTGATGATAAAAGTATTGGGGTGGAACTAAATGAAAAACAGGAGAAGAGTTGAAATGCTAGTCAGGATACACAAGGTCGTAAACGGAGTACAAAGATGGGGTAGTTAATATTTGTTATTAAGTAAGACAGAGTAAAGAGAAAGTTAGACTAATCGTGTGTGAATTCAGAGTGAGAGCAGAATGTAATGTAGTATGCTGTCTGCGCTAAGAAGGTCGGTGGAAGAGTGGAATTTTCTGACGGAGGAGTTGGTACTGGAGAATGGGTTTGGGAAAGTGTAGGAAATGTCTAACAAGTGAGAAGGTAGGATATACTTGACACTGGGTTGTTGCCCCATTACGAGGTTGATTTAAGTTGTTATTTTCTTGTGAGATGCTTTTTAGTTTTTTTTACGAGATCAGCTGTACAAGGTATCACAGAAATTAGATTTGTTGGAAATCTGAATTTTGGGTTTAGGCTACATTACATTATGTCAAACATATTGTGCTACATAGTTTATAATCGACAGTTCCAGTTTGTAACAAACTAAGGAATGTAATAGTTAAAAGTTTTAGTGCATATACATTTATTAATTTATAAATGGTATGGGTAAGAGATATATACAGCCACACATAGGGGCTGTGCTGCAATGTGACCTTAGGTGGACAAAAATTGTAGAGAGAGTGGTATGCTGAGAAGGGTACTGAAATGAGAGATCTGTCCGATAAAGTAAAATGCATACTACTTGATGGTACAATGTGTTGTAATAATAGGCCGCAGAAAAGGATACATACAAAGAATTAGAGGTGTAGAAAATCGTAATGGTGCAAATATTACTGAAGGGTAGGTGGAGAAAGCAAGGGTGGGATGGAGAGAAGGAAGGTAATTATTGGCCATCTGTAAATATGAACTTATTTTACAAAGTTGTGGAGAGGAAGGATGGTGAGTGTTACATATTCATATAACTCAGAGTCTACATAGGGGAAGAGGTAGCAAGAGTGAGAAGTCTATGCTTGTGAGGTCAGGGTGTGATATGTTTTGCTGGATGATTTGGTTACTGAAAGATGTTGGAAAATAAGGAAGGGTTTGTAGAGGACAGACTTAGAGGGACAGGAAAGAGTGATCTTGCAGCAGATCGACAACCCAATTGCATTTATTATTTTATGATCTAAATTAAATTGTGAATATTAAATTTGCATATGTGGCATGTATTACCTTGACTGCATTTTTATAGTTATTTATTACAAGGAGAAACACTCACCATACATGATTATTGGACATGGCTAGGTAGACCTACAGTTTTTTCTGAATATTAGTTTATTAGTTACTCAGAAAAGTAGGATAACACATAAGACATAAGTTAATTGCATATTAAGCCAAGATGCTTAATCAACTGAGCACTGGTTCTTTTGTAAAAAGCAAAAGCCTTAAAAACAAAGCACCCTTGGGCTTACACTATCTTACAGTTTTATCAAAAAAATTTTTTGTGTATTTGAACATTGCGAACAGGGCTTTAGAACACATTAAGGGCCTGTCTTACCACCTCCGGATAAAGTTCTGGATAAAACATATCTAAAAGATAGTCCAGAAAAGTGTAATACGACCCTCTGATATCGCTTATCCGAGAGACTATCAACTGAATAAGCTATCAGCTGCTAGGACTTGCAAATAGATACTTATCCAGAAGTTAATTATGTAAATGGAACGAAAATGGTGTCATATATGTTTGTTAATCTTGAAATTGATGTTAGGATTCAAGTTCACAAAATGGAGACCTTCTATTGAAAGTTTTGGTGACTGCAGAAAACATATTATAAATTATGAGATTTGTAGATATTTCAGCTTAAATATTCGTTATGATTTGTTTCGCTTTTGAACCGAATATTAACATTTTTTTTATCTACGACCAAATTAGTGATGGTAAAATATTTCTTTGTATAATAAATAAATACAACTACATGTGATTCAAATTCGGGAATTTAATACAATATTTTATAAATATTTATAATTTGTTATTCCTGTACAATTGCGCAAGTTACCCTATCGGCTTTATTTTGACCAGAATTTATTGTGTTACACATGTGAATTATAAAATTTCATCTAGGTCTATTATTGTATGTGATATATATTTTTTAATGATAATTTACTTACTGATGTTGGTAAACATGATAAACAGTCCAAATTTATAATATTCGCGAAAACTTAAAACTACTACAACACAACAAAACAAATATTAACTAAAAAGTATACTGTTAGCTACATTTTTACTACCAACTTATGAAAAATTAAAGAAGTACCTCCGAAAATCTACCTGATAGCTATCCAGTTTCTATCCAGCAGTCGTAATACACAATGGCTGACAATCAGTAGCTGATAGCCAATCCAGCTGAGAGTAATCAGCCAGTTTTATCAGAAGGTGGTAAAATAGGCCCTAAGGTTTGTCAGTAAACGGCTATGGAGAAAATATTAAACCATGTTATATGGTTATTATTGTTGTTTTTAATACAGTTGAACATTTAGGGAATGTCATGTTTTACAATTTATGCTGTCATAATATTACCATCAGAAATGCAATTTATTCTTTGTATCATTATTTCCATCCGAAATCACTTGAAACAGTAGCTACTTCTTCATAAAAGTTGTCGGTGACACTGAAGTATATTCAATTTTCGTTAGAGTTTCACGCCGAAATTAAATAACTATCCATTGATTGAAAGTTGGAGTAGATTTTTTCGAAAGTACCTAACTCATTTCGCAGGGAAAAAAAGTTAAGTGAAAAAAAAATACGCCACGGTTTTAGATGCTTCCTTTTTGCTAGGATTGTTACGTCATAACTGAGATCGGGTGAACTCGGGTGACTTCGAATTTAGGCCAGATCCACACTAAACTTCATGAAGTCTCAGCCAGGTTCAAATTAAAATGCACTGAGCATATGAAATCTAGTGCCACTTGAAACTTCCAATTGAGCAAGTACGAGTGGAGCTTACTACTCTAGTCACTCGAGTTAAAACAGCAAGAAGTATTTCAGATTCGTTGTAAAAAAGCCATTGGCTGCAGATAACAGTAAGTATACAGTTGTGAACTAATTTTGCACAAGGCATATGCTCGTGCACAGCTTTTACTGTTAAATTTTTTGATTGTGAACCAACCTTTGCCATTTTATTTTCAAATTGAGGTGTAATGTCAAGTATAAATCGTGACAATAGTAAATTAACATGAACGTAACAGGAAAGGAGGTTTTGGCTCCTAGAAGGACTTAATAAATAAAATGTGTATGGTGTACAGCATGTGTGGCTGTCATGTGATTATAGAGAATTTTAGGTGTTTGTCCTCAAGATGAGGCATTTTATGGTGAGAAGCTGCAAAGAACAGCATAGAGGTTACCAGTTGTGTGATGTAAACGGAAGTACAGGCTCAGTGATAGCCTATAGGTTCAGTTCCTTCCCAGGAGAACCGCTCATTAAATGTATTTAAATCAATTTGGAAAAAAACTAATTTCTTTAAAGATAAAAATGTTGTTGATAATGAAAAACCTGTATCAATTTTGAATAATTGCGAGGACTTGAGTAACATAAAAATTGAACTTTCTGTTTAGACCTAAGTTTATTTGATTTTTTCAGACAGTTTTACCCTACATGTTTTTTGTTAAGTTACTTAGATTATAATTAGTTGTATGGGTGGGAGGGAGGTTAGGAGCTTGAATCCTTTCTTTCCCTTTCCTTCCTGTCAAGAAGAAGTTTTGGGTGTCGACATGTGTAAGAGACTCTCTACAGTGAGCTAGTACATTTGTGGAGGAGAGGAAAAAGAGTCTTCGGTTAGTTACAAACAGTTTGGTACTTCATTCCATATGAAAAAAGTATATCTGAGCCAGATCTGGCTAGATCTGAAATTGGCCAGATCTGACATCAGGGATAGAGATATATACACAAATTCATAACTGGCACAGATCTGGCCAATTTCAGATACAAATTTTTTCTATCTAAAATAAACAGTGCTTAGGGTGAATCCAGAGGTATTGCTGTTAGTATGTTGTGCCGACAGCAGAATGGACTTCCATTGTGTGGTGTGAGCTCATGGACTCATAAACTGGAAGAGATTTTCACCCTGGTTGTAACTGACCCTGGGACATGTGTTGTTCCAGGACACATGGAAAAACTTAATTTTTTTTAATTGCAAAGTTCTAGCTACAGGAAAAAAGTAAATAAATACATACCTAACATATACACTTAACCTACACACAAGACAATACTTTAACCAAAGTATGAAAAGTTCCTGTGCGACACTAGAAATCATATAGGCTTACCAAAGTTCAACATACAATAAAGTATCTGAAACCAAATATGTAAAACGAATAACAGTCTTTAGAGGTCTAACACAGAGAAACCAACATGCAATATCGTAGAGGGAGAGGGAGAGAGAAAGAGGGAGAGAAAAAGAGGGAGAGAAAAAGAGGGAGAGAGAAAGTAGAAGTGAGGGAGGCAGAGAGGGAGTGAGAGAGAGGGAGTGAGAGAGAGGGAGTGAGAGAGAGGGAGTGAGAGAGAGGGAGTGAGAGAGAAAGGGAGTGAGAGAGAGAGGGAGTGAGATAGAGAAAAGGATCACATATATAAAAAACTTACACCAAAGGGAGAAACATTCAAAGATCAGAAATATAACATATAAGAATAATTGAACACAACAAAAATTAACCATTCATTCTACAAATGCGCAAAACAAATATATTTTTATGCTTATTACAAGGTGAATCTTACATATACAAAGGTAACTGTATAAATGTTATGGAATTAAACAAAAACATGAGAAATAAACTCACAGAACAGGTACAGGACAAAAATATAAATTCCAAGATATCTAGCACTTATAAAAGCTAAAACATAATAAAAATACTTAAAAGTTGTACACAGGTTAAGAAAAATACTATAAGCCATACATACAAGGGAAGAATATTAGGTTAAGGAAAGAATGGATACAAGGTTAGACGTGTACCATGGTAGGATGTCAGGTTAGCATAGGTAATGATGTAAGTATTAAAAGCATATTAAACCAGTGAAGTGTTCTTGGTGAGGTCAGAGAGGTGAGGTGCCATACTACGTACCACATGGGTTTCGGAACCCAAGCACCTGAATGTGCCGGATGCTCATTGTTGCTGCGGGGGCGCAGGTAGTGATGTCCTCTCTGTGTCTTCCACGCCCGAGATGAGTGTTGTGCTGGTCCTGTGAACAGCTGTTTGGGGGAGGACTAGTTCCGAAGGTCCAGGAAGTGGCCGTGGTCAGTAACACTCGTAGAATAAGTTTTACTGCGATTGACTGTGATACGGGTCCACATAACGGTTGTACTCTTTTACGCTGAGCGGTCATCTAATGAAAATAAACTTATTATTGTAAACCAACTGTTCCGCACCAACAAAAAGGTTAAAGATCGAGGGGCCGCGATGAGCGTGGCAGCCTCCCCTCATACCCGGAACAATACTGACTCATGATGGCGGCTACCCGCGCTAGCTAGCAGGGGTGCGCGCCAAAATGACCCTCGTGACTACTTTACGCAAAAGTGTAGATAAACCAATACATTAAAACCCTTGAAAAAATACATGATACCATTCTGAACACTACAATACGTCAACATGCTGGTTATTACTGAGATGCATAAATTTGTTAACACATAGGGAAATTATTTATTTATGCCTCCCGCTCTGGTCAGCTTGTTAAACCATCTTTCTGCGTCTGAGCTGACATGAATGGAAAATACAATTACATTTGTGCACCTTATTCACCTAGTATTAGCACTGATATGAAATTAGTTGTAATTTGTTTGGCGCGCATTCTGTTGCAGTTACGTCTATTAAGTCGTCACTCTGGGCTGCGCTCCGTGTTTTGGAATCGTGCAGCGGAATAATTAACACTTCTTTTTTACACTCCTGGTGTTGCATCTGGGTGGGTATGAACTTAAGGATGTATTTTATGTGACCTTACATACTTATATCTTTTTGAGACACTCCCGCACTCTTGATTTTGGTGCATATGCTTCAGCATTCTCACACTTGATGCTCCCAAATGTGGTGTTGCTTTATGAAACGACCAATGCCTCGAGACACTGATATGCTAGCAGTTTTTGTGGTAGCGTTGTTTGGTTGTGTTTTGCAACCTCGAATAGTTTCCTTTGTTTTGTTATGCTGGCCACGTGGTTGACTTAACCTACCAGCTTGCTTGACTTCCTCGGTTCCAGGACTATTCGAGGTGCGTTCCATAATTTCCACGAATGCTTATGGTTTTGACCAGTGCTGGGTTGTGCGTAACGTCGGGCACGAACGGTCGCTAGTATCGTGAGCGGTCGGCACACGTCAAATGCCCCCCACTGTGGAGACCGTTCGTGTAGGCCGTCTCCTTAAGCACAACATGTAGCGATGCTGTTGTCCTGCTACGGCCACTGCTCTGTGCGTCGTTGGTTGTTCTGGGGTGTCTCCCCTTCCGGCTTGCCGCGTGACCTTGTGGTCGTGGGGACAGCAAATGCAAGCAGGGCGGTCGCGGCATGCTCGTTTGGAGCGGCGCAGCGTAGTCGTGCCCATGTCCCCTCCATCATCTTCACTGTCCAGGGGCGTCGGAGTTGCTAGAGAGGGTTCTCTTTGTCGCTGCTGCGGGGTCGCTTGGGTATCTTGTTCCGGTCGCAGCGGTGACGACACCCGTCCTCTTTTCTCCTCGTTGCCTGTGCCTTCTTGACTTGAGCTTGTTTTCCATTCCACCGTGGTATCGTCAGGCTCGTTTTGTTCGCCTGCTGTTCCTTGTGCTCTGTCCTGGTTGTTGTCGTCATCCCATGGAGCGGGTTGGTTGTTATTGATCACTGGTGTATGTTGCCCTTCCGCAGTGTCTTCTTGTATTGTCAGTTCTCCGTGTCTTCCTTCGGCGAGTCGTTAATTGCCGTCCCTGTTTACGGACTATGGTCGTCGCCGGTAACTGTTATCACTGTCGTGTGTTTCTAGATGTGGCTCGTGCATGTCGATGTTCCGTGCTTGTCGCAGGTCATCTCTGTGTACTTTGCGTGTGTGGTGTGGCCCTATTTTTATTACATACATAGATGTGCTTAGGATTTTTGTGACTATATTTGGTCCACTCCATTTTGGACCCATTCCCACACAGAACTTTTTCGCCATTGAGGAAAGCAGATGTTCCTTCAAAAATACCTCCTATCCTACTCTCAGTTGACATGGTGGGCGTGTCGTTACCGGGACCCACTTGGTCGCGTACTGTCTTTGTTCCTGCCGAGCCATCTTGATGTCATTTTCCCTGCATTCCCGGTGCTGCGCCCCATCTTCCGGTGCAGTGTTCCCGTTAAGGGGGATTGATACCTGTCAGATCGGTTTTACGGTTTTTCTTATAAATCAGGGAATATACACATTGTTTTACTTTATCACGCTGACAAGGATAGTTTATTGTTTCATTCACTTTTTGGAATCCATGTGGCATTGTTTCTGTTAATGTTGCGACCTCTGTAGTCGCTCCCGTAAATACAGTAATTTTTCCTTTTCAGCTGTTTCCCGTTGCAAAATAATGAATATGTTATGGTTCTAGTAATTACAGAAAATCGATTAAGTTTGTATCTATGCCTTGTGACAAAAATTTTGATACATCGACTGGAACAGAAGTTATCGAGAAGAAACAGATAAATCCAAGGTGGTAGGGATCAATACCCCTTAACCCGGGGGCGGTTGAGTTCGCCTGGTAGTGGCAGGTTACGGCCTTGTAGTAGTGCTGTGGGAGTGTATCCTGTGGCCTTGTTCACCCTCCTCTGTATGGTGAATAAAGCTTGCGGCAGATGTTCCACCCATTTACTGTGATCTTTTCTCGCACGGAGGCGGAGTCAGAGTTGGATCTTAAGGTCCTGGTTGCGCCGCTCTATGGGGTTTGCTCTCGGGTGGTAAACTGGTGCAGTGTGCGCTGTCACTCCCCATTTCATGCATGGTCACGCCATTTCCGGCCATTGAACTTAATGCCATGATCTGAGAGGATAACTCTGGGGTAACCCCACTGGGGAAAGAACTCGTTCTCCAGCACCATCGCAATGTTACTCACACGTACATTGTTTACCGCATAGACCTCCGGCCATCTGGGAAAAAGGTCAGTGACTACCTCAATGAAGCGTTTGCCACGTGGTGTCTTGGGGTAGGGTCCCATTACATCTAGCGCTACTGTGTCGAATGGCTCTGTTGGCTCTCTAGCCTGCTGTTGCTGGTTGCCGTCTGTGCGGCTGGCCTTAAAGTGGTTACATGCATACATATTCCCTGGAATTCCGAGCTATTCCGGGCCAATGAAAATGTTGCTGGGTATAGTGTGTAGTCTGATGTGCACCTGGGTGTCCTGTGTGCTGATTGTTATGCATGAATTGTAACACTTCTGCATGTTTTGAGGAAGGTACATATATTTTCCAGTTGTCACTTCCTGCACTCTGTCGCGTTTCTACTCTCCCGACAACTACTCGCCACCTGTCCAATATCTGTTGGCCACACTGTTGTTGTTTCGCCTGTGCACCCGGCGCTGTCAGCTGGGCGTCTATTACGTTATGGTAAAATTGGTCATTATTGATCGTGTCGAGCGTAATGTTGTTACACCTGACCATTGCGGTGTTGCTGTGGGACACAGGGGGTAACATCTCCTCCCACTCTTCGTCATCTCGTGCTATCGTGTTTACATCAGGTAACCTTGAAAGTGCATCTGCCAGCCTATTCTCTGTCCCTGGTACGTGTTCAACATGAAATTCAAATGACTGTAGGAGCAATAACCATCGCGTAAGCTTGCTGTGTACTTCACATGTACTGTGCAGCCAGACCAAGCACCTGTTGTCCGTTCGCAGTGTAAAACGCTGGTATTCTAGGTACGGTCTGTATCACTTGAATGCCCAGACTACAGCTGAATATTCTCTCTCATTTACATCGTACCGTTTATCCACCGGGCCGAATTTGGCGCTACTGTAATCCAGGATATGCCTATCTCCACCGTCGTCTACCTGGAATATCACGGGCCCTAGGCCTTGCTCGCTCGTGTCTGTCTGCACAAAAATATGTCCATTTGGATCATATCGTGCTAGTGCCTGACATTCCCTGAAACGGGTCTTGATGTTCTGAAAACTCTCCGCCGCTGCAGGGGTCCAAAAGAATTTTATGTTTGGTGACATTAATGCGGTGAGGGTGCGGTAATCATTGTGAAATTCTGAATGTATTGACATAACCAATTAATTAATCCGAAAATTTTCCGGACTTGTTTGCGTGTACGGAGTGCTTCATATTCGTCATTAATTTTCTACTGCTCTTGATTTGGTTTGTTGCCATCTGCATCTACAACATGGCCCAAGAATTCGATCTGTGGTTTGCAGATATGACATTTGTGGTTTGCGCACATTCGGCTGTTAATTGCCAGTCTCTCTAAGACCAGTGACAAATGTTGCATATGTACCTCCCATGTTTGTGACCACACACCTACGTCATCTAAGTAGTCCACTATGCATTCTACAGTGAGTCAGTCGAGCATTTTGACCAACGTTGCCTGGAATGTTGACGAGGCACATTTCATTCCGGATGGCATCGGACAGAATTGATAGTGCGACCCGTCTGAGGCGGTGAATGCGGTCTTGTGTCTGTGTTCTGGCTTGACAGGCACCTGCCGATAGTCGCTCTGTAAGTCTAGTGACGTCAAAATCTTGGCATTATCCAGGATGTTGAGGGCATTTTTGACGCTAATATATGGTGGTGCTGCTGGTTTGTTGATCAAAATGAATGGTCTCAGGTCAACACAGAACCTCCATGTGCTGTCTTTTTTCGGGGCGAGTGTTATGGCAGAATTATAATGGCTGTCAGAAAGTTCAATTACTCTGTCGGCTATCATATCTTCTATTTGCTGCTTAATGATCTTAGTTTACACAGGGGGGTAATTGCATGGTGGTGAGAAAATTGGCCTCTTGTGCTCAGTTTCTATTGTGTGTTCTGTAATGTTTGTTCTCCTTTAGGGGTCTGCACTTGCAAATACGTCCCTCCTTTCGTTCAGTAAATTTTGTGTTGTGTCGCGGTGTTATGGGGGTACGCTATGATCCAGGTCACCCAAATTTACAGTGGGTGTCTGATGGGAGCAGGGGTCAAGGTTGTATATTGTGCATCACTCATTTTTCCCGAAGTGTAGTTGCCTGGCGGCAGTTTCCACGATGGTGTTTTGTTCGTTCAGCCATGTTAACCCTAGAATAGCATCTTCCGTCAATTCATTGACCACGAATGCTACTGTTTGTGTTTCAATGTTCCTAATGGTTACAGTGATGTGGGTTTGCCCCATTGTCTCGCCGTATGTAGCTGAGGTGGCAAGTTGCACTGATTGTTGAAACTGCTCTAAATCTCTAATGTTAACAAAACATGGGTAGATGAAATTGTGTGTAGCTGCGTGGTCCACGAGGGCATAACAGTTCTTATGATTAATAGTAACTGGAATGTGGATTAACTTACCCCCCGGGCTGGCTGGTGTTGGTAAGCTGGTTGAGAAGTACCTGTTGTGGTGTCAAGTCAGTGTGGTCGGTGCTGATTGTGGGGAGGGCGACGTCCGGCCGTCCTACCCTCGCTGTTCGTTTCCCGGCAGCGCGGGTCGGTTGTTCCGCTCCACAGGCCGCTGCAGTGCGCAGGGGCACTCATTGTGCCAATGATTATGATGTCCAGGGCAGTACCGGCAGGGATATGGTGGTTTTGGGCCGTTGCCCCCCCTCCCCCCATCTACAAGTCTCTTGGCGGGCTGCTGTGGTCCATGGCATTGGCAGTGTCTTCCCGGTTGGGTGAATCAGCCGTGGCCTGCCTCCCTTCTTGCTGTCCCTACTCACTGTATGGTGGTTGTATTGTTGTGGTACACTGTAGCTCGGGTGTGCTCGTACCGAGCCCACTTCCGCCTGACTGTCTATCACCATAGTGGAGCGCATGAAGGCCTCTTATGTGGTGTGGATAAGTGGTGCTATCCCACAGGGGTACTCTGGCAGAACTGTTGAGGCTACAACATCCAGTAACTCTGTTGTTGTCAGGTTGTGGTAGTGTTGTTTTATGAGGTTAATTTTCTTGGTTGCGAATGCTGTGAGTGACTCTCCTCTTTGCTGCACCTGTAGGACTGCGTGGCTGCACGCTTGTAGTGATGAGAAAGTGTTAGTGAAACGTAACTGAAATGCACTGAGAAACTCGTTCCACCCCGTCCCGTAGTGGGCCACTGAGCAGTACCATTGCCTAGCGTCACCTGTCAGCTGATTGGCTACACAGCTCGGCCACTCCTCCTCACACACGCCGTACTTGTATAGTCTGTTCGCGCAGTCCTCAATAAACACCTGCGGGTCTTCTGTCATTGCTCCGGAAAAATTGGGTAGTGATTGGAATCTTGCCGGCGTTCTCACCAGTATCTCGTTGCCTGTGCACGCACTGTATGTGCACGGTGGACTGCTGCGAACAATCGGTTGTGAGATGGTAGGGGGGTGTTATGGATGTACTCCCCTGACTGATGCAGTGTCACGGTCTTCCAGGTTGCATTTGTGACACGTGTAACCCGTGTCTGTTAGTGTCGGCCCTTCACTCCACGGGACACATCGTTGATGTGCGCGGTAACCACACGTTTCACATTTCCACACATCTGTACCCTTGCCTTAACACACTGGCTGCTGGCAACGAGTAGGGTGTAGTTCGTTTCCACATAATAGGTCCTGGATGTTTTGTTTGTTTTCCAGCTCGCATCGCGCGCACGTGAACTGTCCGTTGCGAGCATGTAATGTCTCGTGCGGTGTTATGCACTGTATGTGGTACTGGCACAAACACTCTGTACACATGAGAGTGGGCAGTCCTTCGCCCTCGCACCACAGAAAGTTTACACACTGTAGTCGGTTTGGCTATCGCATCGGAACTTTGTGTTCTGTTGTTTGTATTTGCTACACTGGCCCCATCCTGGAAGTAAAGGGTTGTTAAATTTTGTGCTCTCCCGCGGTCGCATACAGTCCCAGCACCGTTCCATGTCCAGTCCAAGCAATGTCTGTGCTACCGTTGTTTTGCGCATCCAGTTGTCGCAGGCAATGGCCACCCGGAGATGTGGTTTGCTCTTCGTTCCGTCGCAATTGGAAATTTTCAGTGTGCGCCCGAATTCACCTTTGCCCTTGTCTGTGACAGGTTTGTTGCAGTCATGGCACAATGCAGTTGGTATTCCACCGGTTGTTTCCATCTTCCCGTGTCTGTGTTTTGCCGTGGTTGATGTATATGCGCACACAGCAGTCCCCCTTGCGCCTAACCAAAGAGAGGAGTTGTTTACCGGTCCGAGGTCGGGTAGGGGGAGGGTAGCGTGCCGTCCCCTCTGCTTTGCGTATGTATGTGGTATGTGCATGGCCAGCCTGTCGCGCCACGCTGCTGCCTCGTTCGCGCACGTATTTACTAGCACGTTTCTCTCAGCTGTTTTACACTTGGTTGTCCCGACAGTCTCGCCATACACTTTGTACAAGCTCTGTCACTGACATTCGCTGTTGCAGAATAAAGTTTTAATTTGAGGTACACACAACAGTTCAACACTTTCCCCACTTGCCTGTTGTTGGTAATTATGCCACACATAGAAAGTGTGCCATCTGACATGTTCTTGGTGAGGTCAGAGAGGTGCGGTGCCGTACTACGTACCACATGGGTTTCGGAACCCAAGCACCTGAATGTGCCGGCTGCTCATTGCTGCGGAGCGCAGGTCTACCGCCCGTGTGGCGATGTCCTCTCTGTGCCCTCCACACCGGAGATGAGTGTTGTGTTGGTCCTGTGAACAGCTGTTAGGGGGAGGACTAGTTCCGAATATCCAGGAAGTGGCCTTGGATAATAACACTCGCGGAATAAGTTTTACTGTGATTTATTGTGATACGGGTCCACATCAACTGTTGTACCCTTTTATGCTAAGCGGTCATCTAATGAAAATAAAATGACTATTGTAAACCAACTGTTCCACACCAACAAAAAGGTTGAATATCGAGGGGCCGCGATGAGTGTCGCAGCCTCCCTTCATGCCCGGAACAAGACTGACTGATTATGCTGGCCATCCGCGCTAACTAGCAGGGGTGCGTGCCAAAATGACCCTCATGACTGCTTTACACAAAAGTGTAGATGAATCAATGCATCAAAACCCTTGAAAAATTACATGATACAATTCTGAACACTACAGTACATCAACATGCTGGTTATTACTGAGATGCATAAATTTGTTAACACATAGGGAAATTATTTATTAATGCCTCCCGCTATGGTCAGCTTGTTAAACCGTCTTTCTGTGTCTAAGCTGGCATGAATGGAAAAGACAATTACATTTGGGCACCTTATTCACCTAGCATAAGCACTGATATGAAATTAGTTGTAATTTGTTTGGCGCGCAATCCGTCGCCATTATGTCTGTTTAGACGTCACTTTGGGCTGCGCTCCGTGTTTTGGAGTCGTACAGTGGAATAATTAACACTTCTTATTTACACTCGTAGTGTTGCACCGGGGTGGGTATGAACTTAAGGATGTATTTTATGTGACCTTACATTCTTAGATTTTTTTGAGACACTCCCGCACTCCTGATTTTGGTTCATACCTATGCTTCAGCATTCTCACGCTTGATGCTCCCAAATGCGGTTGTGCTTTATGAAATGACCAATCCTCGAACTACTGATATGCTAGGGGTTTTTGTGGAAGCATTGTTTGGTTGGATTTTGCAACATCGAATAGTTTCCTTTGTTTCGTTATGCCGGCCACGTGGTTGACTTAACCTACCAGCTTGCTTGACTTCCCTGGTTCCGGGACTAGTCGAGGCACGTTCTGTAATTTCCACGAGTGCTAATGGTGTTGACCAGTGCTGGGTTGTGCGTAACGTCGGGCACGAACGGTCGCTAGTATCGTGGGCTGTCGGCACACGTCACCCGTAATATAAATTCTACCAAACCCAGAGAAAGCGTAGCAAAAATAACATTTTTCCAAGAATTATAAGAAGACATGTACTACACAAGGTGAAATATAACTAAGCTACACAACTTTTAACATCTCACAAAAAATATATATATTCTAAGACCTACATGATTGAAACATATTCAATGTCTTACAATAATGCAATATACTATAAGAACTTAATCGTAATTCCCAGCAGTGTACTATTATAATACATTACATAAAGAATGGATCTTAAAAGGATGAAATTTTATAAGTGTAATTCCTTCAAAAAAGAGGTGTTGAAATATCATGTTGTTTTCCAAGAGCAAAGGAAGAGCCAATTGATAGATTTGAATGGGGAAAAATCAATTTACTTTATACTAATTTGGATCAAGCAACTTGCGAACTACATAGAAACAATGGCGCATGTTATGGTAACATGGAAGTTAGGGTTAGAGTACTTAGTATCCAGTACCCGAAAAAACAACTTTATGGGGTTAGTGCTCCTAGTGGCGAAACAAGAAAACAAAGACGGACTATACCAGTAGTACATACAACACCAATGCCAACTAGGGCTGTAGTCACACTGCACACAGAACTACTTCACTTAAATATTTTCAGTTTTTGGAGTGGTTACACGAGGTACGAACGAATTCAGAATGCAGTCTCTTCTTTTTTAAAGTAAACTGGTTTCATATGTAGTTTCGAACGACATATCTTTGATGCTTCTCTCCTATTGGATGCTTGGAGAAACGATCTGTGTAACAAATATGGCTGCCTTTTGGTCCTACATTTTGAACTTGTTAAATTTAATTGTCTTTTAGACGTAAAATTATTATATCACCTTTATACACACAGCACAACTTCAGTTAGATACAATAAGATAATATTAAAAAATCACGAATATTGAGTGCAGATGTGATAATAATTAATATGGTTCATTTCTTGTTCCAAGTTTGTTGAGGTTAGAAAGCTCATTGAGTTTATAGTCGTGTAACCTCGCAAACGTGTTTAAGCTTTGAAAATAACCAATCATGGCTGCCGAATATATTTAACTGAACAGGTTTGACCTTCAGTGTGACCATGGCCTAGCAGATGACCAGCCCTGTGAAACTTGTATTAGCAGATTGTGGGTGGGTTGCAGAGTCAGGTGAGGAAAATCTTGAGGTAAAGGTAATTCTAAGGAGAACTTGAGTGAAATTTAAGAATTTTTCGTTTGCATTGCAGAGTCAGGAAACTGAGATATCTTAGTTAAGGTGAAGTGTTACCACAATATTTGCGAGAAAAATTATTTCTCTTTGTTCAACGACTTGCCAATGTAGCTAAAATGTTTATTACTTCCCATTTATTATGCATAAATCTTACATGACAGTGATTTGCTAACTTATATTTAGTGTTTCGCAACTATAAAGCTGAAAAAATGCCGAATATAAATTATAAATAATATGTCGCCGATTCTCTTTATAAAATGGCATCGTAACCACTTTGTTTATAAATTGGTATCATAACCATTTTGTTTGATATCAAACGTGACATTAAAAAAACACGAGATCGCTTTCGTGTAAAAATGCACCACGAATGTAAATTGTGTTGTAGATGATAATGCAATCTTTCATTTACTTCACGGTTATGTTTCTCATCTAAAGTATTACCAATAAATTTTAAATAAAAATATTACACACCCCATGTGGCATTCTAACCTCAATTTACGTCCGCCATAATTGATTTGCTGCCTGAGAAATTCTTAAGGTAGGTCTGAGGACACCTTAAAAAATTCTTAGGCTGTTTCTCAATTCAAGAGTGTGTACACTCTCACTGCCCACTCTCCCTCTCGGCAACTCTGGCTCACTTTATTCGAATTAGGACGTCTAATCTCGCACTATGCACTCGGCACACTGTATTCTATCGGCAGTAATTGTAAGTATATAAATAAATAATCTACACTGCGAACTACGACAAATTTAAAGTAGGTTATTGTTTTTACCTACTATAATATATTTATTAAATGCAAGAACAGTGGGTTAAAACAACGAACAATGAGTAAAAATAATTAACGAACACAAATAAAATGGTTTAATCTTAAAGCGAAATGGCTGCCACAGAGGGTGCGAGAGTGAGCTGTGAGGGAACATCATCGCTCAATCTCGTTCACGCTCCTATTGCACACTCTCCCTTTGAGTTGGGACAGTAGAAAGTACCCTCTGTGACGTCAAGAGTGGACGAGAGAGTACTCTTTCAGCGAGTTGGGACACGGCCTTAGTTTTTTCCATAGATTTCACTCACTTTTCGTCTCTGCAATAAAAATTTCTCACAGTTCACTCAGAGAGGCCTTAGATTTTGCTCAGTATGACTGTGCAATCGGCCCTGTGTCCCTTGATCAGGTTCGTAAATATGCCACTAGGTTCGTTTCAATCTACTATTAGTTCGTTGTAAAAGGGCCAGAAGTAACACAAGCACATACTAATAGCCATGGCAACTCTTTAATATAATGTATATAGATAAAATGTTAAGTACTTGCAGTCTAGAAATTGCACAGTTAAATTTTAATAAATTATATTTTTATTATATCAAAAGTTAAGGAATATATTTTGTCACATTAAAGTTGTACTTGGTTTACCTGTGTAGTATTTGAACTTGCTTCTGCTGATAAAAGTTACAGTTTTTGTTATGTGTAAGTTAATTTGTCAGGTTATGAATCGTAATTAGTAAAAACTTGTAACTAAGACAAATTTCTTGTCCCAAATTTGCAAGTAGGAGGTGTTCGGGAAATGACTGAGGAAATGGTTAGAATTTGACCACCAGCTTGTCGCGACTATTGACCTCACTTTTCTATGGTCGCGACTGCGAGTGAATATTGTCACGACGAAGATAGTTGTTTTATTTGTATTGTTCGAAACAGCGAATTTGTTTAGAATTCTACGTGTTGCTGAAAGGAAATTTGACACACTTCTTTATTTTACTTACCTATTTAGTAAGAATTATCCAAGGAGTCGTCTTACGTAAGGACAGAATACGTGTATACAAAGGATAGAAAGTTTGCCAAAGCACAGTTATTATATATATTTTTTTAAATTTTCATATGCTTAGGCTTGTTTACAATTCTTCAAATATTCCCTATATTTTATTTTAAATAAAGTATGTAAGTGCCAGTGTAATATGAATAGCTCTTATATTTTTAACATTATATCAAAAACCAAAATGTAACATTTTAGGTGTTCACATTAGTGTTGTTAAATTCCTGTTAGCAGGTGATCGTTTAATTATCTGTAGGGTATTTACATACAAGCATGAAAAATAATTTTTTATGCAAATAACATTTTATTGTTTACATTTTAGTTTACAGAAAATACTAACTTGTTACTTGATTATTGTTAATGCTGAGACCAGCACTAAGACAAATTATAAACTAGGCCTAATGAAGAAAAATATTACCCACCATTATACATCTAGGCTAATGGAGAAGGATAAGTCTAGTATTTTGCAGTAGGCCTACATGTAAATACAATAGGTACAGTCAATGCCATTATTAATTTCACGTGCAATTTAGCAACAGCTTCTTCCTCGCTCACATACCAGACCCTTCCTAAACTTTCCAAAACCCCTCACTTTCACAAACTCTTCCAAAAGTAAATTCTACTCCCTCACCATTAACCGATCTCCTAAGCATAGACTGCTTACACATATCTGCCACTTAGTTCTCATTATGTGAATCTGCTCGATATTATTCCTTCTTCCTCTGTACTCTGCTTTTGTTAACATTGAGACAAACCTACCCCAGCCTCCCTCACAATTCACAATCCTGTATATCCTGACATATATTTTAACACTTCTCCTTTCCTTAATTGATTACCGTCTCGCAATAAAAGTATTAAATAGTAAATTGGTAATTGTGTGACGTGTGCGACGGCCCACAATCCTAGCGACAGTACGTGTCTAACGTTACGCACAACACAACATTGGTCAGCACCATCAGCACTCGTGGAAACTACGGAATGCGCCTCGACTAGTCCTGGAACGAGGGAAGTCAAGAGAGCGAGTAGGTTAATTCAACCACGTGGCCAGAGCAGCGAAACAAAGAAAATTATTCAGACACGCAAAATCCAAACAAACAAAATTACCACAAAACATACTAGCACATCAGTGACTCTAGGCATTGGTCGTTTCACAAAGCATCACCACGTTTGGCAGTGTTAAGCGCGAGGATGCCAGAGCACATGTCCCAAAATCAGGAGTGCGGGAGTGTATCCAAAAGATCCAAGTATGTCAGGACACGTAAAATACATCACGAAGTTCATAACCTCCACGGTGCAACGCCACGAGTGAGAATAAAAAGTGCTATTTATTCCGCTACACAACTCTAAAACACGGAGTGCAGCTCAGAGTGACAACCTAACAGACGTAATGGCGACGGAATGTGCGCCAAACAAATTAAAGCTAATGTAATTTCAGTGTTAATACTAAGCGAGCCATGTACAGAAATATGATTGTTTTTCCCATCCATGCCAGCTCGGACTCATAAAGACAGTTTAACAAGCTAACCAGAGTGGGAGGCATTAATAAATAATTTCCCTAAGTGTCAATAAATTTATGTTTCTCAGTAATAATCTGCATGTTAATGTATTGTAGTGTTAGAATTGTATCATGTGATTTTTCAAGGGTTTTGATGTATTGGTTTATGTACACTGTTGCATTAAGCGGCCACGAGGGTAATTTTTGGCGCGCACCCCCGCTAGCTAGCGCGGGTGACCGCCATCATGATTCAGTCTTGTTCAGGGCATGAGGGGGGTTGCCACGCTCACTGCAGCTCCTCGACCTTAAATTCTTTTGTGCTGGACATTTAGTTACAACACTCAGTTTAATTTTCATTTGATCAATTAACATACGTTTCGTACATCGAGAAGTAGAGCCACCCCCCCATCCCTGCAAGCTCGTTTCGCCCAGGGGTATAATCTTCTACAAGTGATTATTTTTTCATAGTCGTGTACGCGAGTGCGCGCCGAGCAGCTTCAGGCGACCACAGGCTTTGTGTGTGGGCCTGCTTAGCGTACGGGAGTACAAACATTTGCGTGTACCAATATCACAATAAATCGTAGTGACGATTATTCTGCGAGTGTTATTGGCCATGGCC
The DNA here is from genome assembly GCA_003012365.1 of Medauroidea extradentata. NCBI lineage: Eukaryota > Metazoa > Arthropoda > Insecta > Phasmatodea > Phasmatidae > Medauroidea > Medauroidea extradentata. The sequence continues at coordinate 50,719 of PNEQ01110573.1, forward strand.
ACTTCTTGGTCCTTCGGGAGCTAGTCCCCCCAACCAGCCATTCACAGGACCAACGCACCACTCATCTCCGGCATGGACGACACAGAGAGGGGCAGTAGACCTGCGCCCTCACAGTAAAAGCGAGCAGCCAGCATATACAGGTGTTTGGGTTTCGAGACCCACGTGGTACATAGTACGACACCACACCTCTCTGACTTCACCAAGAGCACGTCAGATAGATCCCTTTCAACATGAGGCAAAAACACCAACAGGCAAGTGGAGAAAGTGTTGAACTGTTGTGTGTACCTCAAATTAAAACTTTATTCAGCAACAGCGGATGTCAGTGACGGAGCGAGTACAAAGTGTATGGCGAGACTGCCGGGACAGCCAAACGTGTAAAAGCTGAGAGAAACATGTCGGTAAATACGTGCGCGAGCAAGGCAGCAGCGTGGCGCGACAGGCTACCAACGTGCATACCACAGATGTGACGTCAGAGCAGAGAGGACGGTGTGCTACCTTCCCTCCACCCGACCTTGGACCAGTAAACAACACCCCCCTCCGGTTGGTCTCAAGGGGGATGGCCGCGTGCGCGTATACATCAAACATGGGAAAACACAGAGACGGGAAGATGGAAACGTCCAGTGGAATACCAAATGCATTGTGCCATGACTGTGACAAACATGTCACAAACGGGGGCATTGACGAATTCGGCCGCGCGCGGAAAATTTGCCAATGCGATGGAGCGGAGAGTAAACAACATCTCCTGGCGGCCATTGACCACGACAACTGGATGCGCAAAACAACGGTAGCACAGACACCACTCAGACTGGACACGGAACCATGTTGGGACTGTATGCGACCGCGGGAGAGCACGATATTTTACAACCCTTTACTACCAGGACGGTGCCAGTGTAGCAAATACAAACAACAGAACACACAAGTTCCGACGCGACGGCCAAACCGACAACAGGGTGCAAATTTTCTATGGTGCGAGGGCGAAGGACTGCCCACTCTCATGTGTACAGAGTGTAAGTGACCAGTACTACATACAGTGCATAACACCCTGCGAAGCTTTACATGCTCGCAACAGTCAGTTCACGTGTGTGCGATGCGAGCCGGAAAACAAACAAAACATCCGGGACCTGTTATGTGGAAACGAACTACATCCTACTCATTGCCAGCAGCCAGTGTGTTATGGAAAGGGCACAGACGTGTGGAAATGTGAAACATGTGGTTACCACGTACATCAACGATGTGTCCTGCGCAGCGAATAGCCGACACCAACAGACACGGGATACACGTGTCATGAGTGCAACCAAGAAGACCGTGACACTACATCAGTCATGGGGGCACCTCCAATACAACACCCCCCTACCATTGCAAAACCGACAAGTCCCAGTAGTTCACCCTGCACACACAATACGTACACAGGAATTGATGTACCGGTGAGAACACCGACAAGATTCCAGTCACTACCCAGTTTTTTCCGGAGCAATGACAGAAGACCCGCAGGCGTTTATTGAGGACTGCGCGAACAGACTATACAAGTACGGCGTGTGTGAGGAGGAGTGGCCGAGCTGTGTAGCAAATCAGCTGACAGGTGACACGAGGCAATGGTGCCGCTCAGTGACCCATTACAGGATGAGGTGGGACGAGTTTCTCAGTGTACAGTGAAACTTCCCAATACCGGACACCTCTGGTGCATAAAAAAATGTCCGGTATTGAGAAGTGTCCGCTATTAGGAATTACAGTAGTATATAAAAAATATAGTACATATTATATAAAAAATTTAAATACAAAAATGGTAGACCTACATAATTTTCTTAACTCTATACTGCGTTAAACTCTCGCTAGTCCAAGGCCGAATTTTTGTGGTATTTTCGGAGATATTTTAAAACCTTTCGATTATGTACGGCAATAAATCTTACCACGCGCCGATACAGCTGGCTGGCCGACGTGACTCATCCACACACACTGGCGCGCGCGAGCATGAGACTGTGTGCCTTGTCTACACGTCGCTCGCTCTCGCTCGCACTGTCAGCCGGTTCGGCACGTGAAATATTTCCGAGACGTCTGTCAAAGTTTCCGAGATCGACGTGGGTAATTTAAAAAAAAAAAAAAAAAGGTTTGATGCCAATGTTTTGTGGTGCATAATTTACGTTAACTGCAGCTCATGACACCCTAATTTGTCCATTGTTCTCAACGTGTATGTGAACAAATCCTCACTCCATATGCATTCGGCTAAACTCGAGTATTTTCATACGGCTCACTTAATTGAATGAAAGGCATGAAGAAAAAAAAACGTTTTCTACAATATCAATCTGCCGAGTAAACGTCACAGCCTCAGAAAGAATGAAACGGAGGCTACAAAACCACTCAAACGTTAGTGTATCTACAGTCAGTCCATCCGTTTTTGGGAATGTACGTTTGCTGGAACCGCAGCTATTCTCCGTCCACGACTTCAGTATTGCTTCTCCCAATTTTTATTATGTCGGCAATCTGAGTTTTCCCCACGTCGAACTTCGCAGCAACGTCACGGACGCTTAATTTTTCTTTTTC